>JAJOOH010012400.1:0-29378 GCA_029582605.1 Solanum gracilifrons
TTTTTTTTTTTTTGCAAAAGATAATTTTTGTAAAATTTATTTTTTTATAAATATTTATTTTTAAATAAAGAATCTTTTAAGATTAATTTTTTTAATAATAAATACTATTTTATGGGAGATTATAGTGCATATGGTTGCATTAGTATTTTTTAAAAATAAATTATTAAATATCACAAATATGAAATTTTTAATTAAAAAACAACCTGTCATAATTTTTTAAACATTTTAAAAAAACAATTATTTTCCTTTTCTTTGAAGAGATATGACTTGAAACTAACCTTATTAATCTCAACAACATTTTTTTCAGTGATAATAGCATGTTGATGGTACTTATAATTTATTACCTTATCTAAATTAAAAATAATATATTAATTATTTATATAAAATTAGATTAAAGTTTTTATACTATGTTAAGATACACATATCTACTAAAGAATAAAAATATATTTAAAAAGCTAAACAAATCTAAAAATCCATGAAATAAAAGAAGAGATTTATAGTAAATTAAAGGAATAGAAGTTGATCTGTTTTTTCATCTTTCAACTTTTTCTTTGCACTAAATATAATTTATTTTTATGTGGTATATTAATTTGATAACTTATTTTATGTGGTTATATTAATTAATTTACTTATAATAATTTTTTTAAATTGGTCACCAAAATTCATTATTTTGATTTTTGTACATCTTTAGTTTATGCAATTATTTGATTAAATGAAAATTGTCTTATTTTGCAGGATTAAACGAGAGATGATTGTGCTAAAGAGATAGCAACATACTTTGTAAATTATATTTAGATTTTAGCTAAAAGTAGAGTCAATATTTTAATACTAGGTTTTAGATTGATCTATAAATTTAAATTTTAATTAATTAGCACAAGATTAATTCAACAAAAACCATATGTGCTTTTAGTTTTCAGTATACCAGAAGAAGGGGAAGTTGTTAGAATAATGTTTAGTGTATTTGAAGAACGTATCATCATTGCACATATATTAGGGGAAAATTTTTGTTAGCATTAATGGTATATATACTCAATAATAATTTGTATTAGTTATTTCTAAATTTTAAAATATTCGTGCAACGTGCGGGTACGTATACTAGTATATTTAAAAACATAACTCTTTCTGTGGTTTGAGATTATTACTCAAAATCTTTCTCTAAAAATAGATGTTACTCAACTGCTCAAAACTCTTTTGGAAATCTCAATTTCCTCCTCTTTTAAATGTGAAAACATTTACTCTTGGGACTACTTAGTTCCCATTTATTATTTTAAAGAAAAACGAACTCGACTCTACTCTTTCTCAACTCAAGTGCTCAAGTCTTAAAACAAGTTCAGAAAAATTTGTAAATGACTTCTCAGAATAAGGTTCATGTCGAATTATGGACGTGAACGACTCAATTGAAGGTTTTCAATAACCACACATAGAATTCAATACTTGGAACTCAACAACTCAGAACTCAAGAACGTCAATGATACTACTTAATTCAAGAATGCTCAGCTCAGAGGGTTCATGCAGAATTATGGGCATGAACAACTCAACTCAAGGACGTCATGATACTACTCATCTCAAGAATGTTCAACTCATAGGGCTCATATAGAATTATGGGAATGAATATCTCAACTCAAGGACTACATTAATAACATGTAACAACCCCATGATTAGGAATAAAATCTCTAGGAACTAAAATACTCAAGACTTAGAACTTGGAGATACTATTCCTCTCAAAGATGCTCAATTTACGAAGTTCGTGCGGAATTTATGGGCATGAACGACTCGAATCGAGGGTCTACATAATAATATGGAACTCATGTATACGACTCTTCTCATTCTCATACTTACTTCCTCAAAACTTAGCTCAAATCAATAGTTGATCTTAAAGGATTCACAATTGAACTCAAAGACTTACTTGAACTCTATCTTAGCTCTCTCTTGAATGTGAATTATGAATTCAAGAGTTATGGTTCATGATAGGAAGGATCTCGTGATGATAAGGTAGACTCATGAATACATTCTCCTCTTTTTTATACTCACTTTCTTGAGTCTTGAAACAAGTTATTAGAAGTTGTAGAAGACTCCTCAAAAAGACTCAAAGGGACTTTCTCAAAAATATTCGGAAAGACTCTGAAGACTTAACTCTTAGCTCTAACTCGAATTTGAATTATGAATTCAAGGTTATGATTTGTGATAGGAAAGATATCGTGATGATTAAAAGTGTTTTAGATAGTTAATCATGAGAAACAGTTGAAAAACACTGTTAGGGGAGAAAGTCCGTGACGCGGAGATGAATTAAAATGTTTGGTCAAAATGATTTTTGAAACAGTGGAATAGGCCCGCGACACTGACCTGATATTGGTTTTCTGTCCGACTTTTTCTTCCTCGTTTTCTAACCCCAATTCGCCTAAATTCGATTTTTTTTCTCAAGTTCTCTTTAGATTCAGATACCCAATACATATACAGAAGAATCTAATCAAACACAACTCTCAAATCGACACGATTTCCTCAAGAACTCATCAATCTCATCTAAACTCAAGAATGAAAAACAATTTCAAGAACACAATTCAAGAACATCAAACCTTCAACTTTCTAGAAAAAATTTAACGTTGAAATTAACATGACTTGCGTGTGGGTGAACAAACCCAACACTATGGAAACTTACATACCTGAAAGAACCATCTTCTTGAAGAACTTGAAGGAAAATCTTGGAAGAAGAACCCTAGCCTTAGCGTTTCTTGAATTCCTTGAGCGTAGAATTTTTGGAGTGGATGAGAGGGTTTGATTTAAGAAAACTGATTTTTCTAAGGCAATTTAGATGATCACCTAAAGGTTTTTGGGAATAAAATACCCTTAAAGAAATAAATAAAACGAGATGGGAGTCGAAATAATTTTTTAGAAGGCAGTGAGGTCCGTATTGGCTCCGTAACGCGGAGCCATCGCGGAGCTGCTGCCAGATTTGAGCGTCTTTAGTAAATCAGTCCTAACTTTTTACTTAGAGATCTAAATTTAGCAAACTCGGTGGCGTTGGAAATATAATTCAAAGACCTTTCATTTGTCACCTCATGGCACTCCTAAATCGTCCTGTACCGAGAGTTATGGTCGTTTGAAGTTGACCTAAAACTTAAAGAAACTTAGGAATGACTTGAATGAACTCTTTATAGTTCTTCTTAGAACTCAAGGTGCTACATCTAATGACCTTAACACTTAGAATTTTTTTTTATTTCTTGGTAAAATCTTACTCACATCGAAGAATGGTTCGAGTCTTAGCTCAAATTTGTTTTGGGTTGTTACATTGCCAAATGCAATCTCTTTTTTTTTATGAGAAAAATTTAACCAATGAACAAATGTGATGATACAATTATCAATTTTTGGATTATAAAAATTAATTATAAACAATTAAATTAAACCAGAACATATGAAATTTTATTACTTAATAAAGCCAAAAAGTTAATGATTCTCTTACTTCACCTTATTATTTCAAAATGGATATTTTATAGGTCTTCTGGATAATTTTCTTTAATGTTTAAATTTGTATTCAATTTTAGATGTGTTATTGTTTCATCCTAAAAAGTTTAGAGTAAAAATTTATTTAATACATGAATCAATATGTTTAACTTTTGAAGTGCAAGAGGTTTTTTTTGGAAACCGTACCACCAACAAGTAGGGGTGGGCATAAATACCGGAAAATCAAAAAATCGAACCGAATCAAACTATTTCGATTCTTCGGTGTTTCGGTTCGGTGTCGGTTCTTTTTTTTGGAACTTCTATTCTTCGGTTTGGAGTTCGGTGTAAGGGTCCCGAAACTACGGTGCACCGAAGAATCGAAGTTTGATTAAATAAATTTAAAAATATTTACATTATATTATTTAATAATACTTATATATTTTGACTCAAAATATTTACCTGGCCCATTTTAATTTTTAACTTTACCTGGCCCATTTCAATTTTTAAATTTTGGAGCCTAAACAAAACAGTGAAGGGAATACTTTATCATTTACAGTTCAAAACAGTAAAGGGCACCCAGCCTAAACAAAACTATTTTGATGTTATTACTTTTTATTGTTAGACTGTTAGTTGTTACTTTGAAGTTTGAAGTGTGAAGTGAACAACAATTGTTACTTTATCATATTCCCTCTTTATTTTTATTCACACCAAAAAAACTGATTTCAAAACACCGAACTAAACCAAACCGAGGTAGAAAAAACCGAACCGAACCGATCTAGTTTGTCTTGAAATATGGTGCACACTTTTCTAAGACCGAATACCGAAGAACCGAACGCCCACCCCTACCAACAATATTTGAATATTCACAACAATAAAAGCACAAATAAATAAATAAATTACAAAGTAGTACACATGTAAATTTTTCATATATTTAATAAGTGAGTGAAATAACACACTTTGAAAAATAATTCATCAAACACGACATACAAACCCTTAATATAAGGACAAAGAAAAAGTGATGTGGAGAATCCTATGACACACTTAGACATGCAAAACTTTAAAGATATAAATTGTCCATGGGACCACATGAGCATATAAAACAATAATAATAAAAAGAGCCACACACTAGTCCAAAGAATTTTATATATTATTGGTGGGGTTGAATCTTGATCATTAATATTGTTTAGTGATAGGTCATCCAGCAAAGTCACGACATCATCATTATTCCAATTTAGTAACTCAATCAATGAAGGACTTTCTGAAATGTCACTGGAGTAGTTTTGGGAGTTATCTATTTGAATTAATGTACCCATTGGGGGGATCTCCTCTGGGTCCATTTGTGGTGTCATTGGAGAAGGCACTGAAGCATACAATGGAGGATCTATAATTGATGAAGGCATCATAGAAGTCATTGTTGTTGAAGGCATCATAGAAGTCATTGTTGTTGAAGGCATAAATTGAGGGACATTGGATGTAGACCCTCATCACCAACATTCTTTTTAATTGCTTCACGTACCAGTTTAAGGTTCTTCTTGATCACGTAACTTAGATCGTTGAGATCGTAAGGCTCCATGTCTAAGGAAGTAGTTTTTCCATTCAACACTTCATGCATCTCATTCGTAATTTCCTTTACCCTATTTTTCTTTTTTACCTTTAGTAAGTTTTTCTCCAACTTCTTGATTCTTTTTTCGGTTAATTCATCTCTTGTCATCATATTTTTTGATCTCTTCGACGTTGCAAATTCTTTAAACTTTCGGAAGGTGCTGATTTCAACACCATGATTGGGAAACACCTTAGGTTCATTACTATAAGGACTATAGATGATGACATCCATTTCAACTTCACAGAGAGTCATGAGTTCTTGTGCCTTTTTCAACAACCCTATGTGTCTTTTCTTGTATGAGACTTTTCTATCAGTTTCATTTTCAATCAAAGCAAATATTACTTTGTTTCTAGACATGGCTAAAGGGGAGGAATATGAGGATGTATGTGTTTGTTCAAGAATAACTTTGTTGTTGTTGTTGTTGTTGTTGTTCCTGTTCTTATATTTGCCTAAGATTAACCCTTATATTTATATGAAAAAATTGAATTCTGAACTTTTTTGAGTTGTTTGAATTAGAGAATATTTAATTATCAACAATAACTATTTTGGAATAAATTTAAATAAGGGTGTAAGTCAATCTTTTGTTCTAAGAAAAAGATTTAGCATAGTAGACTATGTTGTAATGACCTCCATGTCATATTATATTTATGTCACCTTTTCTTCATTTAAAACATTCTTAAAGTGATCCCAAGTAATTTTATGACTCGCTGGAACTAACAATTAGGTAACTTGGTCATTTGATTGATTTATATGTAACTTTTAGTGTCTTGCAACTTTTGAAATTTTTACGGTCATTTTGATAAAAAGTTTCTGACATGCCTTAGAATCCTATTCTGACAATTTCTTCAAGCTTTGTAAGGGTCAATTTGGGCTAGTAGCATGGTCGGCGTGACTCACCAGTCTTTCAATACGAGTCGGTGCGATTGGACATTTTAACTTCCAAGCTAAGACCTAAGTTTGACTTTTGTCAAAATCCGAGTTGACGAGCTCGCATGAGAATTGTGCCCGCTCAGTTAGGTTCGGAAGGTTGAGTTTGGTGTAGAACGACCCGTTGTTTAGATCTCGAGGCCTTCGGGCTAAATAAGAGCCCTTTGTGGATTTTGGCTTGAAATTAGGTTCGGTATGGGACCCTTATTCTTTCAAGACGACCTTGTATGGAAATTATGTTTGCTCTATTGAGTCCAAAATGTAATTATTATTGGTTTCCATATCTCATTTGTATGTACAGTGTTCCAAACCAATCCTCTTTTTAGCTGTACGGCTTATGTCCCTAAGAATGGATTGGTTGGCTGGGCGACCTAGATTGATTGTCACGGTTGCGATCTAGGCTGGGATTTGACTGGATATGATGGTTATTTGGGCTTAGAGCCCGACTTTAGGTTTGTGTTACTCTTCTCTTAGTGGACTTAGCTATTCTGCATACCTTTCGGGCTTACAGGGATTCGTTCAGGTTTTCTTAAACATGCACATGCGTGTACCTTATGAGCTTATGGAGATCAAGTTAGGCTTAGTTTATCAGTACCTTTGTTTTTAGTACTCATGCTATAACCTGCATCTTTTCCGTGATGCATGTTTTAGTACCAGCTACTAGGGATAATTGCTTGTGTCATCTATTGTAGCATTTGGGTATCAGAGATGAGCATGAACAGTTGGCATCTTGGATCAGTATATCTCTTTGTGTGTCTATGTTAAGCTATTATTTCTCCTTTGATATGGATTATTGTGTTTCACTTTTGGGACTTCTATTTTCATATAAGATAGCTTTGTACTCATGATTTCTAATTTCTAGGAGGATTTTTTTTTATATACCTATAGTTTTTGGTTTTCTTCCGTTTATGTCTTATTCTTATTGCTAGTGTTATTTATTTTTAGTTCTACCCTTATACTCATTTCTTGTCGTTCTGGGTACGGGTTGACTTACATACTGGTAGTTATACTAGTTGCAATCATGACTCGGGAAATTGGGTCGGGACAAGTAATATCCCATACTGTTGATATTTCTTTATTCTTAGATTTAGAATAGAATTTCATAACACTTGATTAGTTTTTATATTATCTTAATAATTTTTCATATTTCAACATTTCCTATTTTACAAACAAATAAGTAAAAATCAAATAAAAATACTAACTTACATGGTTGTGTTTCTATAGAGAAAATATTTTATATAATATATTTTAGTCTAGAATATCATAGTTATAGTCTCTACCTAAACTCCCTCATTTTTTTGTGAGGGTTCGATTCTCCAAATCATAATCCCCTCCCCCAATTCTCCTTCCACACCCTAGTTTTTAATTTGTTTTTTCAAACGTAATGTCTTTTTTTTTATGAGAAAAATTTAACCAATGAACAAATGTGATGATACAATTATCAACTATTGGATTATAAAATTAATTATAAACAATTAAATTAAACTAGAAGACATGAAGTTTTATAACTTAATAAAGCGAAAAAGTTAATGAATCTCTTACTTCACGTATTATTTCAAAATGGATATTTTATAGGTCTTCTTGATAATTTTCTTTGATGTTTCAATTCATATTCAATTTTAGACGTGTTATTGTTTCACCCTAAAAAGTTTAGAGTAAAAATTTATTTAATACATGAATCAATTTGTTTAACTTTTGAAGTACAAGAGGTTTTTTCTTTAGGAAACAGTACCACCAACCAAATTTGAATATTCACAACTATAAAAGCGCAAATAATTAAATAAATTACAAAGTAGTACACATGTAAAATTTTCATATATTTAATAAGTGAGTGAAATAACAAACTTTGAAAAATAATTCATCAAACACGACATTAGTCTCTTAATATAAGGACAAAGAAAAAGTGATGTGGAGAATCCTAGGACACACTTAGACATGCAAAACTTTAACGACATAAATTTTCCATGGGACCACATGAACATATAAAACAATTATAATAAAAAGAGACATACACTAGTCCAAAGATTTTAGATATTATTGGTGGGGTTTGGATCTTGATCATTAATATTGTTTAGTGATAGGTCATCCAACAAAGTCACGACATCATCATTATTCCAATTTAGTAACTCAATCAATTAAGGACTTTCTGGAATGTCACTAGAGTAGTTCTGGGAGTTATTCAGCTGAATTAATGTACCCATTGAGGGGATCTCCTCTGAAGGGTCCATTTGTGGTGTTATTGGAGATAGCACTGGAGCATACAATGGAGGATCTATAATTGATGAAGGCATCATAGGAGTCATTGCTGTTGAAGGCATGGATTGAGGGACATTGGATGTAGACCCCTCATCACCAACATTCTTTTACATTGCTTCACGAACCAGTTCAAGTTTCTTCTTGATCACGTAACTTAGATAGTTAAGATTGTAAGGCTCCATGTCTAAGGAAATAGTTTTTCCATTCAACACTTCATGCATCTCATTCGTAATTTCCTTGACCCTATTTTCCGTTTTTACCTTTTGTAAGTTTTTCCTCCAACTTCTTGATTATTTTTTGGTGAATTTATCTCTTTTCACTATATGTTTTTATCTCTCTGACGTTGCCAATTCTTTAAACTTTTGAAAGATGCTGATTGCAACACCATAATTGGGAAACACCTTAGGTTCATCACTATAAGGACTATAGATGATGACAACCAATTCAACTTCATAGAGAGTCATGAGTTCTTGTGCCTTTTTCAACAACCTTATGTGACGTTTCTTGTATGAGACTTTTCTATCAATTTCATTTTCAATCAAAGCAAATATTACTTTGTTTCTAGGCATGGCTAAAGAGGAGGAATATTAGGATGTATGTGTTTGTTCAAGAATGACTTTGTTGTTGTTCTTGTCTTTGCCTAAGATTGACCCTTATATTTATATGAAAAAAAATTAATTCTGAACTTTTTTGAGTAGTTTGAATTAGAGAATTTTTAATTGTCAACAATAACTATTTTTGAATAAATTTAAATAAGGGTGTATCATCTTCAATTATTAGTAGTTTTTGGATGCGATCTTATACAAACCAAACTTTTTGAGTCAATCTTTTCTTAGAAGGAAAAGAATTAGTGTTGTTTAAATTTGAATAACTAGTATCCACAAAACATGGTCATAAGTTAATAGCAAATATATTTCTTAAAGTATAACATTAATATTTTTTCCAATTTTGGAAGAAGCTATATTTAGCAGAATATTTATATTACTTTCAAATATTTTAAATATTAAATTTTTCTTAATTGTCTTATTATTATTATATATGATACGCACCAACCTATTACATGAATCTCAATGAATTTTTTTTATATTAGTTTTGAGGTTAATCAATATTCCAGAATCGTAAAAAAAACAATCAAAATAATGTGTTAATAGAAAAAATAAAAAGATAAATGTTATTCTTTTAAAGAAACATTTTGTCACGACCTGATTTTTTGAATCATGATAACACCTATTATAACCCACCAGTAGGTACGGTAACCTGTAACCTAGAACGACAAGTAATGAGTAGAAGGATAGAAACAAAGCAAAAGCAAAAATTTCAATATAGAAACAAAAGATAAAGCGGAAGCAAGCCAAAATATATATACAATAAGAGGATCCCTCCCCGAACGTAGAACTCACAACCATAGAAATACTAAACAAAAGATTAGAAGTCCCAGAGAGGACCCAAAATACAAAGACTTGTCCCAAATACAAAGAATTTCTTGGCATGTTTAAGCTTTCAAGTACTTCTTGACTTTTACTTCCGCGGAAGGAAGTCCTTATTAGTAGACTATGCTGTAATGACCTGAAAGTCAATATGTATTTATGTCACCTATTCGTCATTTAAAGCATTCTTAAACCGATCCCAAGTATTTTTATGACTCGCTGGAACTAACAATTCGGTCGCTTGGTCATTTGATTGATTTATATGTAAGTTTTAGTGTCTTGAAGCTTTTGAAATTTTTACGATCAGTTTTGATAAAAAGTTTCAGAAATGTCCTTAGAATCCTATTCTGACAATTTCATCAACTTTGTAACTGTCGATTTGGGCTAGTAGCATGGTCGGCGTGACTCGCGAGTCTTTCAATATGAGTTGGTGCGATTGGACATTTTAACTTCTAAGCTAAGACCTAAGTTTGACTTTTGTCAAAATCTGAGCAGACGAGCTCGAATGAGAATTGTTCCCGGTGAGTTAGGTTCGGAAGGTTGAGTTTGGTCTAGAACGACCCGTTGTTGAGATCTCAAGGCCTTCGGGCTAATTAAGAGCCATTTGTGGATTTTAGCTTGATATTAGGTTCGGTATGTCACCCATATTCTTTCATAACGACTTCGTATGGAAATTTTGTTTGCTCCATTGAGTCCAAAAGGTAATTTTTAAGTGGTTTCCATATTTCATTTGTATGTACATTGTTCTGAACAAATCCTCTTTCTTGCTGCATGGCTTACGTCCCTAAGAATGGACTGGTTGGCTGGGTGACCTAGATCGATTGTCACACTTGTAATCTGGGCTGGGAATTGATGGGATATGATGGTTATTTGGGCTTGGAGCCCAACTTTAGGTTTGTGTTACTCTTCTCTTAGTGGACTTAACTATTCTGCATTCTTTTTGGGCATACAAGGATTCGTTCGGGTTTCGCTTAAACATGCACATGAGTGTACCTTATGGGCTTATGGAGGTCAAGTTAGGTTTATTTTAGCAGTACCTTTGTTTTTAGTACTCATGTTATACTCTGCATCTTTTCTGTGATGTAGGTCCTAATACTAGCTACTAGCGATGATTGTGTGTGTCATCTTGTAACATCTCGCTAATTGAAAGAAGTAGAAATAGTTAGAATTGGAAATAGTCATTTTAGGAAAGAATGAAAAATCTAGAAATTTGTTAAGTTATGTTAAGCTTGGGTTTTTGGTCAACTTCAAATGACCATTACTCTTAGCTCATGATGAGTTTAGTGTGCTTCAAGATACCGTAGGAAATATCTTGGAATTATATTTCCAACGCCACTGAGTTTGCACAATTTCGAGTTCGTATAAGTGAGATATGCCCATTGGAAGTTGCGTTGTTCAATTAAGAAAAGTCTAATCGGGTTTTTGAACGGCATTATGGTCTTTTCCATACCCTATGACTTAATCTCATTTTTGGTAATTAATTGGGGTCTAAACTGATAGGATTCAGTTTAAGCTTTTACCATATTGAGTTAGGGCTTTAGAGAAGAGGAAAAGAAGAGGAGAAAAGAGGAGAATGGGCAAGAATCATCAAGCTCTTCAAGAATCGCTTGTGGATTTCGTCAAGAAGTGATCCCTACGAGGTATGTGAGTTAACATAGCATTGGATTTGTTCACCCACGCGCCAAACATATTTATTTCAGTATGATTTTTGTCCTAAAAGATTGAGACTTTGATGTTCTTGAGTTACATTCTTGAATTGCTTTCATTCTTGAATTTGGGATGAAATTGAGGAGTTCTTGAGAGTTTAAGGTCGATTTTAGAGTTGTGTTTGATTAGATTATTGTTTACACATGTTGGGTATCTGAATCTAAAGAGAATTTGAGAAAAGGAACCGAGTTTAGGTGAATCGGGGATGGAAAACAAAGAAGGAAAAAGTGATGTGTACACATGTTGGGTATCTGAATCTAAAGAGAATTTGGGAAAAGGAACCTAGTTTAGGTGAATTGGGGCTGGAAAACGAAAAAGGAAAAAGTGGGGAAAATCTGGGTACCACGTCCACGTCGCGGAACTGTTCCTCAGGAGTGACAAAGTTGTCTTCGCGTCACAGAGCGGTCACAGACCATTCTGCCACAAAATTTATTTTGCGACCAAATAATTAAATGCATCTCCGCGTCACAGATTTGTTTCCAGACAGGGATTTCTTGATCTTTTCTCATGTTTATCTATCTAAAAACACTCCTAAACATCATGAGATCTTTCCTATCACAAATCACAATCCTTGAATCCATAATTCAATTCAAGGAAAGTTAAGAGTCAAGTCAAGAGAAGTTAAGAGTCAAGTTAAGAGAAGTTAAGAGCCAAGTCAAGTGAAGTTATAGAGTCTTCCAAAAGTCTTTTACAAATGTTTTAACTTTGTTTGAAGACTTGAGTTTTGAGTTGAGTATAGAGTAAAGTTTGAAGTTCATTTCTTCAAAAGAGTATATCGGGACTATGTATTCTCAAAGAGTAAAATGTTTTCACATTTAAAGAAGAAATGAATCCTTGATTTCCAAAAGTGCGTTTGAGCTAATTTTCAGTTAAAGAGTAAGTGTTTTCACATTTAAAGAAGAAAGGAAACCTTGATTTCCAAAAGAGCCTGTGAGCTAGTTTTCAGTTAAAGAGTAAATGTTTTCACATTTGAGCAAGAAAGGGAACATCAATTCCAAGAGAGCTTTTAAGATAAGTTTTGAGTAATTATCTCAAACCAAAGAAAGAAGTTATGTTTTTAAACATATGAGTTGAGTATTTTGGGAATAGTATTGAGCATCGATATAGGGACGAGTTTTAGTTCAGATAACTCACGTCTCTATAAACCTTGTAGCCCTCATAGGTAGTAAAGGATCATACTTTTTAGATGACTCCTTAAGTGATTTTTTAGCATAGACTAGTGGATCCACTTAGTTAAGGCATTCTATATGACGGCAAAGTATAGGACAGTTCTGGCAGCATGGGGAAGACGTTGTATCACCACTTAGGCTCATAGTGGTGGTTGTCAGTTATAGAAACTCCCACAAAAACTATATTACATTATTATATGAGTAAAGTTGAGTTTGTTATTGTATTTTATTTAACGAACTAAGATGTTTTCTACTATTTTAAAGGCTTTCTATATATTGCATGTGTTTTTTTGCTTTATCTTTAGTTAAGTTGTTCATGAGTTGAGTAAAGCCAATGTAAGTGTTTCTTTCCGTTCCTTTCAATCTTATGTCTTGTTTTACATTTCCCCTCGCATACTCGTACATTCAATGTACTGATGCCATTTTGCATGCATCTTTTAATGATGCAGACACAGGTAACCAGGATCAGCATCGAGCGCATCGTTGATTCTAGTTGAGCTTCAGAGTTTGTTGGTGAGCCTCCTAACTTCCGAAGGATCCCTTTTTATTGCTTTTCAGTATTTAGTTCATTAGGATGTCGTGGGTCTTTTCTTGACATCCATCTCAGTTATTAGAGGCTTAATAGATAGACAGTCAGTTAGTTCATTTGTCTTTACTTTGTTATTGCCTTATGTTCAGATTTGAGTTGCCACTTTGTCTAAGTTAAATGTTTAATTCTAAAACATTATGAGTTTATTTTGAGACAATTGAATTATATTATGTTTGAGTACTTTTCTTAATGCTTAAAGTCTTCTGCTGAGTAAGTAAGCTAGGCCTAGGGTTCGCTTGGGGCCAACAATGATTCTCGAGTGCCAGTCCCTCCCAGGGTGTAGGCTCGGGCTGTGACAAACTTGGTATCAAAGTAAAGAGTTCAAGAGTCCTAGGGAGTCTATGAAACCGTGTCCGTAGAGTTCTAGTTATCAGTATGAAGCGCGCCACATCTATAATTAGGAGGCTGCAACATTTAGGAAATTATCTCACTTCTTTCTCACTCATTTCGTGCAATAGAGTTCATCTCTATAAAGTTTCTTTCTAAGTCATGCTTGTGCATAACCGAATGTGAGTTGGCCTGTGTTTGAGAATGCCTTCATGGGACGCTTCTTTCTCCGTAAGCTAAGAGAGGCAAAGATAAGAGAGTTTCTCACATTTAAGAAAGATTCTTTGAGCGTTCATGAGTATGGGCTGAACTTCACCCAACTTTCCCGCTATGTTCCAGAGATGGTTGCAGATATGAGGAGTATGATGAATCTTTTTGTTGCTGGGTTGTCTCGTCTGTCAAGTAAGGAAGGTAAGGAAGCCATGCTAATATGTGATATAGACATAGCAAGGCTGATGATCCATGTGTAACAAGTTGAGGAGGACAAGTTGAGGGATAGCGAAAAGTTTAGGAATAAGAGAGCTAAGACATCAGGGAATGAGTTTGGGCAGCAAAAGAGTAATGTGAACCGATCTTCTTTCCAACAGAAGAAGAAGGGACCTGCTCCATCATCTTCTAGTGCACTTGTATCAAAGAAACAATGTGAGTACGATAGTCAGAATTCCCAGAATTTTAGAGCTAGACCTGCAAAGTCACAAGGTAGTATGGCACAAGGGGGTACTAAGATTCCTGCATGTGCTAAGTATGGTAGGAATGACCCAGGTAAATGTCATGATGGCTCCAAGGGTTGTTTCAAGTGTGGACAAGAGGGTCACTTCATGAAAGAATTCCCTAAGAACCGGCAAGGAAATGGGAATCAGGGTAATAGGCCCCAATCTTCATCAGTTGCTCCACCAGACAGGGCAGCACCTAGAGGAGCTACTTCTGGTATTGGCGGAGGAGCAAACCGCCATTATCTGATCACTAGTCGGTAAGAGCAAAAGGATTTGCTAGATGTTGTCCGTGGTATGATCCAAGTCTTTAACTTTAATCTTTATGCTTTGCTAGACCCAGGAGCGAGTTTATCCTTCGTAACTTCTTATGTTGCTATGAACTTCAATGTTATTCCTGAGAAATTTAGTGAGCCCTTCAGTGTTTCTACACCTGCTGGTGAGTCTATTCTATCAGAAAGAGACTATCGTGATTGTCCCATTTCCGTCAATCACAAGAGTACCATGGCTGATTTAGTTGAGTTAGACATGGTAGATTTTGATGTCATTCCGGGTATGGACTTGCTTCATGCCTATACGTCAATAGATTATAGAACTCGAGTAGTTAAGTTCCAGTTTCCAAATGAGCCATTCTTAGAGTGGAAAAGCAGTTCAACAGTGCCTAAGGGCCATTTCATTTTGTACCTTAAGGCAAGAAGGTTAGTTTCCAAGGGGTGTGTCGATCACTTAGTCCGAGTTAATGACTCTAGTGTTGAGATACCTCACATTAAGTCAGTTTCAGTAGTAAAAGAGTTTCCATAAGTCATTCTAGATAATCTTCCCGGAGTCCCTCCTGAGAGAGAAATAGACTTCGGTATAGATATTCTTCCAGAAACTCGTCCTATATTTATTCCGCCTTACTGAATGGCACCAACAGAGTTAAAATAGTTGAAAGAGAAGTTGAAAGATCTCCTTGATAAGGGTTTTATTCGACCAAGTGTCTCACCTTGGGGCGCTACAGTTTTATTTGTGATGAAGAAAAGTGGTTCCCTTAGGATGTGTATTGATTACGCCAGTTGAACAAGGTTACCATCAAGAACAAGTATCCTCTTCCGAGAATAGATGATCTTTTTTATCAGCTTCAGGGTGTTACTTGTTTCTCTAAGATAGACCTCAGAGCCGGCTACTATCAGTTGAGGGTAAGGGAATGTGATATTCCAAAGACAGCATTCAGGACCCGTTATGGTCATTATAAATCCTAGTTATCTCCTTTTGTTTGACCAATGCGCATGCAACATTCTTGGACCTTATGAATAGAGTATTCAAGCCTTGTTTAGATATGTTTGTTATTGTGTTCATTGATGACATACTAATATATTCAGGGAATGAGGAAGATCATGCTAGTTATCTCAGAATAGTTCTCCAAACTCTAAAGGATAGGGAGTTGTATGCCAAGTTCTCTAAGTGTGAGTTTTGGCTTGAGTCTGTGGCATTCTTAGGCCACATTGTTTCTGGTGATGGAATTAGAGTTGACACTTAGAAGATAGAGGCAGTGCAGAATTGGCTGAGACCCACATATCCAATTGATATTAGAAGTTTCTTGGGGTTGGCTGGATATTATAAAAGGTTCGTAGAGGGGTCTCATCTATTCCGTCCCTTTTGACCAAGTTAACTCAGAAAACAGTTAATTTTCAATGGCATGAAGCTTGTGAGAAAAGCTTTCAGGAGTTGAAAAAGTGGTTGACTACTGCCCCAGTGCTGACCTTATCAAAAGGTACTCAAGGTTTTGTCGTATATTATGACGTGTATAGAGTTGGTTTGGGTTGTGTTTTAATGCAGAATGGCAAAGTTATAGCTTATCCCTCCAGAAAGTTGAAAGTTCATGAGAGGAATTACCCAACCCATGATCTAGAGTTGGCTACCGTAGTAATTACTTTCAAAATATGGCGCTATTATCTTTATGGTGTTCATGTGGATGTGTTCACTGATCACAAGAGTCTTCAGTATGTGTTTAGTTAGAAAGAGCTTAATCTCAGACAGAGGAGGTGGATAGAATTACTCAAGGATTATGACATGAGTATTCTTTATCACCCAGGTAAGGCTAATGTTGTTGTTGATGCCTTGAGCAGGTTATCAATGGGTAGTATCGCCCATTTTGAGGAAGATAAGAAATAGTTAGCAAAAAAGGTGCATAGACTTGCACGACTAGGAGTTCGACTAATGGATTCCGCAAAAGGTGGAGTAGTGGTGATGAATGGGGCTGAATCATCATTAGTGTCAGAAGTAAAAGAGAAGCAAGACCAATATCCTCTATTGCTTGAATTAAAGACAAGGGTTCATAAGCGAAAAGTGATGGCTTTTGAACAAGGGGGAGATAGTGTTTTGAGGTATCAAGGCAGATTGTGTGATTGATTTCAAGGGTAATTGGGATGATCACCTATCCCTCATTGAGTTTGCTTACAACAATAGTTACCACTCTAGTATCCAAATGGCTCCTTATGCAGCTCTTTATGGGAGAAGATGCAGATCTCCTATTGGATTGTTTGAAGTTGGTGAAGCAGGGTTGATAGGACCAGATTTAGTCTATTAAGCTATCGAGAAAGTGAAAGTGATTCAGGAGAGGTTGAAAACAACACAAAGTCGTCATAAATCCTACACTGATGTTAGGAGAAGAGAGTTAGAGTTTGAAGTAATGATTGGTTATACTTGAATGTTTCACCCATGAAGGGTGTTATAAGATTTGGTAAGAAGGGGAAGCTTAGTCCCGGGTATATTCGCCCTTACAGAATATCCAAAAGGATTGGCAATGTAGCTTATGAGTTAGAGCTACCACAAGAGTTAGCAGCGGTTCATTCAGTATTTCACATTTCCATGTTGAAGAAGTGCATGGGAGATCCTTCACTTATCATACCAACTGAAGATATTGGGATCAAGGATAACTTATCTTATGAAAAGATTTCGGTTCGGATTCTAGATCGCCAAGTTCGCAAGTTGAGGACAAAGGAAGTAGCATCAGACAAAGTCCTTTGGAGGAACCAGTTTGTTGAGGAAGCTAGTTGGGAAGCTGAAGAAGATATGAAGAAAAGGTATCCACATCTCTTTGAAACTGGAGAAATTCCAGATCAAGGTACTAAATCTCTTCTTAGTACTCTTTAATTTATAAGTTGGCATGTTGTATTTGCATTGCTTGTTGGGTGTTTGAGCTGAATGTCCGATGTTACACTCTTAGCCTAGTAAGAGTAATCTTATTCGAGGATGAATGTTCCCAAGAGGGAGATATTGTAACATCACGCTAATTGAAAGCACTAGAAAGAGTTAGAATTGGAAATAGTCATTTTAGGAAAGAATGAAAAATCAAGAAATTTGTCAAGTTATGTTAAGTTAGGGCTTTTGGTCAACTTCAAATGACCATAAATCTTAGCTCAGGATGATTTAGGTGTGTTTCCAGATACCGTATGAAATATCTTGGAATTATCTTTCCAACACCACTGAGTTTGCGCGATTCTGAGTTTGGATGAGTGAGATATGCCCATTGGAAATTGGGTTGTTCAATTAAGGAAAGTCTAATCCGGGCTTTTGAACGGCGTTGTGGTCTTTTCCATACCCCATGACTTAATTTAGTTTTTGGTAATTAATTGGGGTCTAAACTGATAGGATTCAGTTTATGCTTTTACCATATTGAGTTAGGGTTTTAGAGAAGAGGAAAATAAGAGGAGAAAAGAGAAGAAGGAGCAAGAATCGTCAAGATCATCAAGAATCACTTGGGGATTTCGTCAAGGGGTGATCCCTACGAGGTATATGAGTTCACATAGAGTTGGGTTCGTTCACCCACGCGCCACACATGTTCATTCCAGTATGATTTTCGTCCTAAAATATTGAGACTTTGATGTTCTTGAGCTACATTCTTGAATTACTTTCGTTCTTGAATTTGGGATGAGATTGAGGAGTTCTTGAGAATTTAAGGTCGATTTAAGAGTTGTGTTTGATTAGATTCTTGTGTACACATGTTGGGTATCTGAATCTAAAGAGAATTTGGGAAATGGAACCAAGTTTAGGTGAATTGGGGCTGGAAAATAAAGAGGGGAAAAGTCGGGCAAATCTGGGTACCAGGTCTGCGTTGCGGAACTATTCTGCAGGATTGACAAAGTTATCTTTGCATCGCGGAGATGTCATGGACCGTTCTGCCTCAAAATTTATTTCGCGACCAAATAATTAAATGCATCTTTGCATCGCAAACTTGCTTTCCTGACAACGATTTCTTGAATGTTTTCTCATGTTTAACTATCTAAAAACACTCTTAAACATCATCTGATCTTTCCTATCATAAATCACAATATTTGAATCCATAATTCAATTCAAGGAAAGTTAAGAGTCAAGTCAAGAGAAGTTAAGAGTCAAGTCAAGAGAGAAGCTAAGAGTCAAGTCAAGAGAAGTTATAGAGTCTTCCAAAAGTCTTTTACGAATGTTTTAACTTTATTTTAGGATTTGAGTTTTGAGTTGAGTAAAGAGTAAAGTTTGAAGTTCATTTCTTCAAATGAGTATATCGGGACTATGTATTCCCAAAGAGTAAAATATATTCACATTTAAAGAAGAAAGGAAACCTTGATTTCCAAAAGAGCCTTTGAGCTAGTTTTCAGTAAAAGAGTAAATGTTTTCACATTTGAGCAAGAAAGTGAACATCAATTCAAATAGTGCTTTTAAGCTAAGTTTTGAGTAATTATCTCAAACCAAAGAAATAAGTTATGTTTTTAAACATATGAGTTGTGTATTTTGGGAGTAGTATTGAGCACCTATATGGGGACGATTTTGAGTTCAGATAACTTATGTCTCCATAAACCATGTAGCCATCATGGGTAGTAAAGGATCATACTAATTTTTAGATGACTCCTTAAGTGCTTTTTTAGCATAAACTAGTGGATCCACTTAGGTAAGACGTTCTATATAACGGCAAAGTATAGGATAGTTCTGGCAGCGTGGGCAAGACGATGTATCACCACTTATGCTTATAGTGGTAGTTGTCGGTTAGAGAAACTCCCACATAAACTATGTTACTTTATTATATGAGTAAAGTTGAGTTTGTTATTGCATTTTCTTTAATGAACTAAGTTGTTTTCTACTGTTTTAAAGGCTTTCTATATATTGCATGTGTTTTATTGTTTTATATTGAGTTAAGTTGTTCATGGGTTGAGTAAATCCAAGGTAAGTGTTTCTTTCAGTTCCTTTCAAGCTTATGTCTTGTTTTAGATTTCCCCTTGCATACTCGTACATTTGATGTACTGATGCCATTTGGCCTGCATGTTTTAATGATGCAGACACATGTAACCAAAATCAACATCCAGTGCATCGTTGATTCTAGCTAGTTGAGCTCCAGAGTTTGTTGGTGAGCCTCCTTACTTCCGGAGGATCCATTTTTATAGCTTTTAAGTATTTAGTTCATTAGGATGTCGTGGGTCTTGTCCCGACATTCATCTCAGTTATTAGAGGCTTCGTATTTAGACTGTCAGTAGTTCATTTGTCTTTACTTTGTTATTGCCTTATGTTCAGATTTGAGTTGCTACTTTGGATAAGTTAAATGTTTAATTCTAAAACATTATGAGTTTAGTTTGAGACAGTTGAATTATCTTGCATTTGAGTTCTTTTCTTAATGGTTAGAGTCTTCCGTGAGTAAGGCCAAGGGTTCGCTAGGGGCTAGCAATGATTCTCGAGTGTCAGTCCCGCCCAGGGTGTAGGCTCGGGGAATGACACATCCATTGTAACATTTGGTTATCAGAGATGAGGATGAGGACTTGTCATCTTGGATCAGTATGTCTCTTTGTGTGTATATGTTAAGCTATTATTTTTCCTTTGAGACGGGTTATTGTGTTTCACTTTTGGACTTCTAGTTTCATATAAGATAGCTTTGTACTCATGATTTCTAGTTTCTAGGAGGTTTTTTTCTCTATAAATATAGTTTTTGGTTTTATTCCGTTTATTTCTTATTCTTCTTGCTAGTGTTATTTCTTTTTAGTTCTACCCTAATACTCATTTCTTGTCGTTATACTAGTTGCCATCATGACTCGGGAAATTGGGTCGGGACAAGTAATATCCCATACTGTTGTTATTTCTTTATTCTTAGATTTAGAGTAGAACTTCATAACACTTGATTAGTTTTTATATTATCTTAATAATTTTTCATATTTCAACATTTCCTATTTTACAAACAAATAAGTAAAAATTAAATAAAAATATTAACTTACATGGTTGTGTTTCTATAGAGAAATCATTTTATATAATTTATTTTAGTCTAGAATATCATAGTTATAGTCTCTACCTAAGCTCCCTAATTTTTTTGTGACGGTTCCATTCTCCACATCATAATCCCCTCCCCCAATTCTCCTTCCACACCCCAGTTTTTAATTTATTTTTTCAAAAGTAATGTCATTCTTTTATGAGAAAAATTTAACCAATGAACAAATGTGATGATACAACTATCAATTTTTGGATTATAAAAATTAATTATAGGCAATTAAATTAAACTAGAAGACATGAAGTTTTATAACTTAAAAAAGACAAAAAAGTTAATGAATCTCTTACTTCACCTATTATTTCAAAATGGATATTTTATAGGACTTCTTGATAATTTTCTTTAATGTTTAAATTCATATTCAATTTTAGATGTGTTATTGTTTCACTCAAAATATTTTAGAGTAAAAAATATTTAATACATGAATCAATTTGTTTAACATTTGAAGTGCAATAGTTTTATTTTTTGGAAACCATACCACCCACAAGATTTGAATAGTTACAACTATAAAAGCACAAAAAATTAAATAAATTACAAACTAGTACACATGTAAAATTTTCATATATTTAATAAGTGAGTGAAATAACAAACTTTGAAAAATAATTCATCAAACACGACATACAGACCCTTATTATAAGGACAGAGAAAAAGTGATGTGGAGAATCCTATAACACACTTAGACACGCAAAACTTTAAAGACAGAAACTTTCCATGGGACCACATGAACATATAAAACAATAATAATAAAAAGAGACACACACTAGTCCAAAGATTTTATATATTATTGGTGGTGTTTGGATCTTGATCATTAATATTATTTAATGATAGGTCATCCAGCAAAGTCACGACATCATCATTATTCCAATTTAGTAACTCAATCAATGAAGGAATTTCTGGAATGTCACTAGAGTAGTTCTGGGTGTTATTCATTTGAATTAATGCACCCATTGGGGGGATCTCCACTGAAGGTTCCATTTGTGATGTCATTGGAGAAGGCACTGGAGCATACAATGGAGGATCTATAATTGATGAAGGAATAATAGAAGTCATTGTTTTTGAAGGCGTTGATTGAGGGAAAATGGATGTCTACCCCTCATCACCAACATTCTTTTTCATTGCTTCATGTACCAATTCAAGGTTCTTCTTGATCACGTAACTTAGATTGTTGAGATCGTAAGGCTCTATGCCTAAGGAAATAGCTTTTCCATTCAACACTTCATGCATCTCATTCATAACTTCCTTTACCCTATTTTCCTTTTTTACCTTTAGTAAGTTTTTCTCCAACTTCTTGATTAGTTTTTGGTGAATTCATCTCTTGTCACCATATTTTTTGATCTCTCCGACGTTGCCAATTCTTTAAACTTTTGAAAGATGCTGACTGCAACACCATGATTGAGAAACACCTTAGGTTCATCATTATAAGGACTATAGATGATGACAACCATTTCAACTTCACAGAGAGTCATGAGTTCTTGTGCCTCTTTCAATAATCCTATGTGTCTTATCTTGTATGAGAATTTTCTATCAGTTTCATTTTCAATCAAAACAAATATTACTTTGTTTCTAGGCATGGCTAAAGAGGAGGAATATGAGGATATATGTCTTTATTCAAGAATAACTTTGTTGTTGTTCTTGTTCTTGTTCTTGTCTTTGGCTAAGATTGACCCTTATATTTACATGAAAAAAATGAATTCTAAGCTTTTTTGAGTAATTGAATTAGAGAATTTTTTATTGTCAACAATAACTATTTTGGAATAAATTTAAATAAAGGTGTATCATCTTGAATTATATGTAGTTTTTGGATGTGATCTTATACCAGCCAATGTTTTCTTATAAGCAAAATAATTAGTGTTGTTTTAATTTGAATAAGTACTATCCACAAAACATGGTCATATTTTTATAGCAAATATATGTCTTATAGTATTACATTAATATTTTTTTCAATTTTTGAACAAGTTTTATGTAGTAGAATATTTATACTACTTTCAAATATTTTAAATATTAAATTTTACATAATTGTCTTATTATTATTATATGATACGCACCAACCTATTGCATGACTCTCAATGAATTTTTTTATTAGTTTTGAGGTTAATCAATATTCCAGAATTTTAAAAGAAAAAAAACCTAAGCAAATATTGTGTTAGTAGAAAAAATAAAAAAGATAAATGTTATTCTTTTAAAGAAACGTTTTGTCACGACCTGATTTTTTGAATCATGATAACACCTATTATAACCCACCAGTAGGTACGGTAACATGCAACCTCGAACGTCAAGTAATGGGTAGAAGGGTAGAAACAAAGCAAAAGCAAAAATTTAAATATAGAAACAGAAGATAAAGCGGAAGAAAGCCAAAATATATATAGAATAAGAGGATCGCTCCCGAACGTAGAAGTCACAACCATAGAAATGCTAAACAAAAGAGTAGAAGTCCTAAAAAGGACCCAAAATTCAATGACTTGTCCCAAATACAAAGAATTTACTGGCTTGTTTAAGCCTTCAAGTACTTCTTGACTTTTACATCCGCGGATGAAAGTCCTCTTTAGTAGACTATGTTGTAATGACCTCCTGGTAATTTTGTATTTATGTCACATGTTCATAATATAAAACATTCTTAAAGCGAACCCAAGTAATTTTAAGACTCGCTGGAACTAACAATTTGGTCACTTGATTGATTTATATGTAAGTTTTAGTATGTTAAGCTTTTGAAATTTTTACGGTTAGTTTAGATAAAAAGTTTCGGAAATGACCTTAGAATCCTATTCTAACAATTTTATCAACATTGTAATAGTCAATTTGGGCTAGTAGCATGGTCAGCGTGACTCGCGAGTCTTTCAATACGAGTCGGTGCTATTGGACATTTTAACTTCCAAGCTAAGTCCTAAGTTTGAATTTTATCAAAATCTAAGTAGAGTTTGGTCCAGAACTACCCGTTGCTTAGATCTCGAGGCATTTGGGCCAATTTAGAACCTTTTGTGGATTTTGGCTTGAAATGAGGTTAGGTATGGGACCCATATTCTGTCAAGACAACCTCGTATGGAAATTATGTTTTCTCTATTGAGTCCAAAATGTAATTTATAATTGGTTTCCATATCTGATTTGTATGTACAGTTTTCCGAACCAATCCTTTTTCTAGCTGCACGACTTATGCCCCAAAGAATGGACTGGTTGGCTGGGCGACCTAGATTGATTGTCACGCTTGTGATATGGGATGTGAGTTAACTGGAAATGATGGTTATTTGGGATTGGAGCCCGAATTTAGGTTTGTGATAATCTTCTCTTGGTGGACTTAGCTATTTTGCATACCTTTCGGGCTTACATGGATTCGTTCGAGTTTTTCTTAAACATGAAGATGAGTGTACCTTATGGGCTTATGGATGTCAAGTTAGGTTTAGTTTAGTAGTACCTTTGTTTTTAGTACTCATGTTATACTCTGCATCTTTACTGTGATGCATGTCCTAGTACCAGCTACTAGCGATGACTGCTTGTGTCATCTAATGTAGCATTTGGGTATCAGAGATGAGGATGAGCACTTGGCATTTTGGATCAATATGTCTCTTTGTGTGTATATGTTAAGCTATTACTTTTCCTTTGAGACGGATTATTGTGTTTCACTTTTGGGACTTCTATTTTCATATAAGATAGCTTTGTACTCATGATTTCTAGTTTCTAGGAGGTTTTTTTTTTTATAAATATAGTTTTTGGTTCTATTCCGTTTATT
Source organism: Solanum gracilifrons (assembly GCA_029582605.1). Classification (NCBI taxonomy): domain Eukaryota; kingdom Viridiplantae; phylum Streptophyta; class Magnoliopsida; order Solanales; family Solanaceae; genus Solanum; species Solanum gracilifrons. Next base: position 24,137 of record JAJOOH010012400.1, read on the forward strand.
TCTTATTCTTATTTCTAGTGTTATTTCTTTTTAGTTCTACACTTATACTCATTTCTTCTCGTTCTGGGTACGGGTTGACTTACCTACTGGGCGGTTATACTAGTTGCCATCATGACTCAGGAAATTGGGTCAGGACAAGTAATATCTAACACTTGATTAGTTTTTATATTAGCTTAATAATTTTTCATATTTCAACATTTCCTATTTTATGAACAAACTAGTAAAAATCAAATAAAAATATTAACTTACATGATTGTATTTCTATAGAGAATATATTTTGGTCTTGAATATCATAGTTACAGTCTCTACCTATGCTCCGTCAATTTTTTCTGAGGGTTTGATTCTCCACATCATAATCCCCTCCCCCAATTCTCCTTCCACACCCCAGTTTTAAATTTGTTTTTTCAAAAGTAATGTCTTTTTTTTATGAGAAAAATTTAACCAATGAACAAATGTGATGATACAATTATCAATTTTTGAATTATAAAAAATAATTATAAACAATTAAATTAAACTAGAAGACATGAAGTTTATAACTTAATAAAGCCAAAAAGTTAATGAATTTCTTACTTCACCTATTATTTCAAAATGGATATTTTATAGGTGTACTTGATAATTTTCTTTAATGTTTAAATTCATATTCAATTTTAGATGTGTTATTGTTTCACCCTAAAAAGTTTAGAGTAAAAATTTATTTAATACATGAATATATTTGTTTCACTTTTGAAGTGCAAGAGGTTTTTTTTTTTGGAAACCGTACCACCAACAAGATTTGAATATTCACAACTATAAAAGCGCAAAAAATTAAATAAATTACAAACTAGTACACATGTAAATTTTACATATATTTAATAAGTGAGTGAAATTACAAACTTTGAAAAACAATTCATCAAACATGACTTACAGACCCTTAATATAAGCACAAAGAAAAAGTGAATTGGAGAATCCTATGACACACTTAGACATGCAAAACTTTAAAGACATAAATTTTCCAGGGGACCACATGAACATATTAAACAATAATAATAAAAAGAGACACACATTAGTCCAATGATTTTATATATTATTGGTGGGGTTTGGATCTTGATCATTAATATTGTTTAGTGATAGGTCATCCAACAAAGTCACGACATAATCACTATTCCAATTTAGTAGCTCAATCAATGAAGGACTTTCTGGAATGTCACTAGAGTAGTTCTAGGAGTTATTCATTTGAATTAATGTACCCATTGGGGGGGATCTCCTCTGAAGGGTCCATTTGTGCTGTCATTGGAGAAGGCACTGGAGCATACAATGGAGGATCTATAATTGATGAAGGCATCATAGAAGTCATTGTTGTTGAAGGCGTGGATTGAGGGACATTGGATGTAGACCCCTCACCACCAATATTCTTTTTCAGTGCTTCACGTACCAGTTCAAGGTTCTTCTTGATCACGTAACTTAGATCGTTAAGTTCGTTAGGCTTCATGTCTAAGGAGATAGTTTTTCCATTCAACACTTCATGCATCTCATTCGTAATTTCCTTTACCCTATTTTCATTTTTTTTTACCTTTAGTCAGTTTTTCTCCAGCTTCTTGATTCTTTTTTCGGTAAATTCTTCTCTTGTGACCATATTTTTTGATCTCTCCGACGTTGACAATTCTTTAAACTTTCAAAAGGTGTTGATTGCAACACCATGATTGGGAAATACCTTAGGTTCATCACTCTAAGGACTATAGATGATGATAGCCATTTTAACTTCACACAGATTCATGAGTTCTTGTGCCTTTTTTAACAACCCTATGTGTCTTTTCTTATTTGAGACTTTTCTATCAGTTTCATTTTCAATCAAAGAAAATATTACTTTGTTTCTAGGCATGGCTAAAGAGGAGGAATATGAGGATGTATGTGTTTGTTCAAGAATGACTTTGTTGTTGTTCATGTTCTTGTCTTTGCCTAAGATTGACCTTTATATTTATATGAATAAATTGAATTCTGAACTTCTTTGAGTAGTTTGAATTAGAGAATTTTTTATTGTCAACAATAACTATTTTGGAATAAATTTAAATAAATGTGTATCATCTTGAATTCTATGTAGTTTTTGGATGTGATCTTATACCAGCCAATCTTTTCTTATAAGGAAAGGAATTAGTGTTGTTTAAATTTGAATAACTAGTATCCACAAAACATGGTCATAAGTTTATAGCAAATATATGTCTTATTGTATTACATTAATAATTTTTCGAATTTCGGAAGAAGTTATATTTAGTAGAATATTTATACTACTTTCAAACATTTTAAATATTAAATTTTACTTAATTGTCTTATTATTATACGATACGCACCAACCTATTACATGACTCTCAATGAATTTTTTGTATATTAGTTTTGAGGTTAATCAGTACTCTAGAATTGTAAAAAAAAAAAAAAAAAAAAACTAACCAAAATAATGTGTTAATAGAAAAAATAAAAAGATAAATGTTATTCTTTTAAAGAAACGTTTTGTCACGATCCGATTTTTCGAATTATGATAACACCTATTATAACCCACTAGTAGGTACGGTAACCTGTAACCTAGAACGATAAGTAATGGGTAGAAGGATAGAAACAAAGCAAAAGCAAAATTTGAGTATAGAAAGAAAAGATAAAGCGGAAGTAAGCCAAAATATATATACAATAAGACGATCCCTCCCCGAACGTAGAAGTCACAAGCATAGAAATGCTAAACAAAAGAATAGAAGTCCCAAAAAGGACCTAAAATACAAAGACTTGTCCCAAATACAAAGAATTTACTGGCTTGCTTAAGCCTTCAAGTACTTCTTGACTTTTACTTCCTTGGATGAAAGTCCTTTTTAGTAGACTATGTTGTAATAACCTCAAAGTCATTTTTTATTTATATCACCTGTACATGTTCGTCATTTAAAACATTCTTAAAGCGATCTAAGTAATTTTATGACTCGTTGGAACTAACAATTTAGTCACTTGGTCATTTGATTGACTTATATGTAAGTTTTAGTGTCTTGAAGCTTTTGAATTTTTTATGATCAGTTTTGATAAAAAGTTTCAGAAATGACCTTAGAATCATATTCTGATAATTTCATCAACTTTGTTAGGGTTAATTTGGGCTAGTAGCATGGTCGGCGTGACTCGCGAGTATTTAAATACGAGTCGGTGCGATTGAACATTTTAATTTCCAAGTTAAGACCTAAGTTTGACTTTTGTCAAAATCTGAGTAGATGAGCTCGATGAGAATTGTGCCCGCTGAGTTAGGTTCGGAAGATTGAGTTTGGTATAGTACGACCCGTTGTTTAGATCTCGAGGCCTTCGAGTTAATTAAGAGCCCTTTGTGGATTTTGGCTTGAAATTAGGTTCGGTATGGGACCCATATTCTGTGAAGATGACCTCGTATGGAAATTATGTTTGCTCCATTGAGTCCAAAATGTAATTTTTAGTTGGTTTCCATATATGATTTGTATGTACAGTGTTTCAAACAGATCCTCTTTCTAGCTGCGCGGCTTACGTCTATAAAAATGGACTGATTGGCTGGGCGACCTGGATTGATTCTCATGCTTGCAATCTGGGCTGGGAGTTGACTGGATATGATGGTTATTTGGGCTTGGAGCCCGATTTTAGGTTTGTCCTATTCTTCTCTTAGTGGACTTAACTATTTCGCATACCTTTCGGGCTTATAGGGATTCGTTCGGGTTTTGCTTAAACATGCACATAAGTGTACCTTATGGGCTTATGGAGGTCAAGTTAGGTTTAGTTTAGCAGTACCTTTATTTTTAGTACTCATGTTATACTCTGCATCTTTTCCGTGATGCAAGTCCTAGTACCAGCTAATAGCGATGATTGCTTGTGCCATCTATAGTAGCATTTGGGTATCAGAGATGAGGATGAGCACTTGGCATCATGGATTAATATGTTTGTTTGTGTGTATATGCTAAGCTATTATTTTTCCTTTTGAGACGGATATTGTGTTTCACTTTAGGGACTTCTTTTTTCATATAAGATAGCTTTGTACTCACAATTTTCCATTTCTGTCTTATTCTTATTGCTAGTGTTATTTCTTTTTAGTTTTACCCTTATACTCATTTCTTGTCATTCTGGGTACGGGTTGACTTAAATACTAGGCGGTTATACTAGTATCCATCATGAATCGGGAAGTTGGGTCGGGACAAGTAATTTTCCATATTGTTGTTATTTCTTTATTCTTAGATTTAGAGTAGAATTTCATAGAACTTGTTTAGTTTTTATATTATCTTAATAAAGTTTTCATATTTCAACATTTCCTATTTTACGAAAAAATAAGTAAAAATCAAATGAAATATTAACTTACATGGTTGTGCTTCTATAGAGAAAACACTTTATATAATATATTTTAGTCTAGAATATTATTGTTATAGTCTCTACATAAGCTCCCTCATTATTTTGTGACGGTTCGATTCTCCACAGCATAATCCCCTCCCCCAATTCTCCTTCCACACCCCAATTTTTAATGTGTTTTTTCAAAAGTAATGTCTTTTTTTTATGAGAAAAATTTAACCAATGAACAAATGTGATGATACAATTATCAACTATTGGATTATAAAAATTAATTATAAACAATTAAATTAAACTAGAAGGTGCCTGCCTTTCATGCTCGGGTTATGAAGTTTGCTTGGGCTCCACTGAAAGAGGCTCCCCCTGCTGCGCGTTCCACCTGGGTAAGGGAGTTCTACGTTGTCCTACCTATTGTTCACTGGGACGATCCTCACCCCACTATCTGCATTTGGGGAGTCAACATCCACTTGAACGCTCCATCCATTTATGACGTACTCGAGGTGCCTAAGGTTCGCAACACAGTGTATGAGGCTAAGTTGCGGGAGATGGACTTAGGTTGGTTGCGGGATACGCTGCAGGAGCCTACGCACTGGGACAGGGTTTACTGGGCTACTACAGAGGACATCACTAGCACTGACTGGTCACCTGATTCTAGGAGGTGGCTACACTTGGTTACCAGGAGGATTCACCCATCGGGCAACTGCACCGATGTGACATTTCCTCGGGCTTTGGTGGTGGCGTGCGCGATGCCGTGCATAGGGCTAAACGTGGGCGCACAGATCATTTTACAATGGAAGGTGTTCTATCGAGATAATAAAAAGGTGTTCTTCCTTCCTGGACTGGTGACTGCACGGTGCAAGCGAGCGGGAGTGCCACTCTTAGACAATGACGAGGTACTCCCCCTGGGGGGGCCGGCGGGGGGGGGGGGGGGGGGGGGGGG
>JAJOOH010012401.1:0-19152 GCA_029582605.1 Solanum gracilifrons
GCAGCTCTGGGAGGCAATGGAGTAGCAGAGGAGCTAGGGGTTTTTGAAGGGACAACACTAGAGGTACCTGAAGGCCCAGGGGCCGGAGTAGCCAAAGACGCCTCTGCAGGTAGTTAGTCTGTATCCACAACCAGGGAAGAGTCCACCGGGGCTACCTTCTTCTTCTCTGCCTGATCTTTTAGATACTTAGCCTCAATCCTCCAGATATTAGTAGAGGATGTGAGAATCACTTCCACAATTTTCTTTGTATCTCTAGGAACCCGAACCCGTATACACAGCTCGGTGATAAACGCCGGGAAAGGAAGTAAGGTCTAGTGCTATTTTGTCCTCATGACCATCTCATGTGCCATAGTTATCCCCAGATTTATCCTTGTCTTCTCGATGATGCAACCCAACCTAGACAGGATACCATGGCTTGGTGGAGGATCGACTCATTCTGCGATGGCATGATAGTGTTGCCGATGAAGCCAAACTAGAACCTGACAGATATGTTGATATCTTTCTTTTTAATCGGTGCTTTGATCTCCAGCCACTTGCGAGTACCGTCTGATATGAGCGAGGCCAACCATTTCTTCATATTATCCAGAATCTTTGTCCTAACCATATGTTGGCACTCGTCATCAATGTCATCGGGACAATACAAGACATCATTAATAGCCTCACTGTCACACTTGACCTTCTTTCCCTAGACAACTACATAGTCAACTGATTTGAATTTTGCTACCTACTTCTTTCTTTATGGTATCAAGGCCCCATAAGTAGTGTAGAACTTCTTGACCCAATTGGAATATACAGGCCACGGGGCTTTTGAAGATCTAGAAATTATGAGACTTCACACAGCTCATAATCTCTGGGTACTTGTCGATGACCCCATCTGTGGACAGATGCTTTTCCTCAACGATTGTCCTCAGCCCCTCAATCTTTAATCTGTTCATAGACTTGGGGGGAGGACCTTGTACTGGTGGTTCTAGCACTACCATATTTACTAGAACTAGAAGAGGAGTGGTAGTGGACTGAGGAGTCCTGACCCTAGACGGATCGTTCATCCTTTTGGACCACAGCTTTGTCCTATGTGCTGCTAAAAACTCATCATCCTTAGAAGCTACAGTCTGAGGCTCTTGATGGTCACCCTCACTCTCAAAAGTGGTGAGCTGGGTGGAGTAGGTCCCGTCACTGTCAGAGCTGGCCTCTGGTGACACAGGTGCCTTGCTTTTTCCTTTGCCTTTCCCACTAGTTCTGGGAAGTTTTGCAATTTTACCCCTAGATGCAGCTTCATTTAAATATATTGTAATCCCCTTAGCCTTCCTTCGGGATGGCATGTTCCTCCCAGCAACTTTTGGTCTAGCCATGTCTACAAAAACATCAAAAAAAGTAAGAAACACTTCAAACTAAATAACAGAAGAACATTTGCTAACAGACTCGCCGAACTGGTCGGCGAGTCACCGAATCACTTTGGCGAGCTAGATCAGGCTTGCCAAAAGGATTGGCTCAAAATTCTCAAAAATATTTGACATGTCAGGGATGGGAAGGCCTTTCGGCGAGCAAGGATTAGCCCACCAAAAGTTACAGTCCAATGAAGATTCAGAGGTGCAGACAATGGGAGATCAAAAAGGAATTTCGGTGAGTCACTGAGTGCTTTCGGTGAGTCGCCGAGTGCTTTTGGCGACCTCAGCCTTGTTGCTAAAAGTTACAGAGTCCAACTACTCATTTAACATGAAATTAAAGGTGAGATGGGGAACTTCGACGAACCACCGAGTGGTTCGGCGAGCTCGTCCCAGCTTGCCAAATGACCTAACGTGCCTACTTTCAACCCAACTTATCAAATTCAATCTCGCAACCTCCGAAAACCAAATCAAAACATGCACCGGTCAAATTAAAGCAGGACCCAATACACCCATTACCCCGGGATACTCAGACTTCTCCAAGTTTTGCCAAATATTGCCATTTGACAACTTTTACCCTTAAGAATAACGTCACCCGCTATATCATTGGGAAAATTACATCATTTGGCAAAAATACGGGTTACTTAGACTTCACCCGCCTAGACTCAACAACATGTAAGCACAACCTTACAAGATTTAATCAATTTTAAGACACACAATCACAGGAATTCAACAATCTAAACATTATAGGCAAGATTTTCACATTAACACAGGCACAAGCAAAAACAATTAAGATCATAGAGGCCCAGCACACATCACTAAGAAAAGATCATTGAAAATAAGTACAAAATTACTAAAGATTGACTCGGGGTTCAGAAAACCAACCTTATATGCCGATTAAAATGATATTGAAATGCTAGGTGGCACTGTAATCCACTCTGAACACAATTCCAATGACTAAAACACGGTAGAAATGTAAAAATATAGGGAACTAAACAGCGGGTGTGAGTTTGGGAAGTTGAAAAGTGAGGGAATGTGAAAGAGTTGGAAGTTTTAACCTTTGGCCAATTAAACGCCATCCAGTTCATGCCCATTCGGTGACATTAATCATGCTCGCTGATACGCTAAGTAAGCACTTACCTCGCCGAGGTTTACAGGACCTCCAGTTAATGTAGGGGTCCAAACAGCGCACTAGATCGAAATCGCTGACCTGGTCGGTGATTCGCCAAGTTGCTCCCATGCTCGCCGAGTTTTACAGACTCCAATTTAATGTTGTCTTGAGTCCAACGGCTGACTAGGTCGGGCTCGCCGACCTCTTCGGTGAGTCGCCGACTGGACTATCAGCTCGCCAACCAGCACTTTTCAAACACTTTCCACACTTTGACTTGCACATTCAACACACCATTATTTCTTAAAGCAAAAATAAAGCGATAAACACTTGGGTTGCCTCCTAAGGAGCGCCTTAGTTAACGTCGTGGCATGACGCAACTCCCCGCTTAAGTTCCATTAGTGGGGTTTGCCTCATTTTCATAAAGCCACCCCTTTTTTGGCTCTGGGTAGAGTGAAGATAGCACCTGGTCTATTTGGGACCCCAGTAGTTGAATGACCATAGAATGAGAGGTCGTCATCTGGTTCAGCATCATGACATTCTCTCTTATCTCCTCCAACACTCTCTCCTGTTCTTTGACTTTGTGTAGAATGAGTTAGAGGACCTCTTCAATTTGCCCGTCGTCTTGCTTCTTCATCTTTCTACGCTAGTGAGGGGGATGTACTTGTCCTTCTTCTTGGATACTACCTCCTAGTCCTTGAACTTTTGGGCCAAGACATCTAGCTAACCCAACAAAGTTGTCAAGTCTTGGTCCTTATCTTTCTCCATCTTCTCCTTGTTGGTTTTGGCCACACAATGAAGGAGTTAGGCTTTGGTCTCATAGGAATGTCGCATCAAGAAGCCCGAAGAGAGTTGGTCAGCCATTATTCTATTTTGGGGGACAACACCACGGTAGAAACATTACAGATGTAGTTTATCCGGAATCTCATGAGTTGGGCATTGCTACAATAGGATTTTAAACCTTTGCCAAAACTCATAAACGGACTCACCATCAAATTGTCTAAAACTTAGGATGTTATCCCTAAGAATCATCATTCTCAAAGGAGGGTGATCCATTGGGTCACTGTTGCTACCAAATATACTACAATTCTCTGCTCAAAACAGCAACACACAAACCAAAACTAAAAATTACATAAGTTAAACTATCACTAAAAAGAACAAAATTCAACTTAACTAAGAATTCTGAAATAACACTACTCCCCGGCAGTGGCGCCATTTTGATTAATATAACGTCTCAAAGACACTTCATCCAATACTAAGCGTCAACGATCGTTATTTAGTAATATAACCCAACTAAGTGAGTTGGGGTCGAATCCCACAGGGAGTGGTACGTATTTGAGAATCAATAGAAAAGCATGAATGTGTTCAAGTCAATCATAGGTAAAATAATTTACGAATAAAAGCATGGTTCAAGTTTGGGGTGACACAAGTGTCAAATAACAGGAGGGGTTTTGAATGTAATTATCAACTACAACAGCAAATAATACAAAAATAGCAAGTATAGAGACGGGTTCTTGGGATGTGATAGGATTATGGGCTAAGGTTGACAAATGGGTGATTGCAATTAATAGTGAATAGCTGTAAATCAGTGAATAATCTAGACTTTATGGGGGATAAACTTTCTTTCGAATAATTTACCCCGAATCAAATTGGTTTCTCTGAAACACCAATAAGCAGCAATTATGAACAACCTACGCTTTAGTCCATTTACTCTCTCGAGCTGAATGTGCGGAAAATGGTTTAGGATTCACTCTCTCGCGCTAAACCCATGACAACCCAATTCCCACAGACCATCAAATTAGTAATCTTGATTTTAAAATCTCTCTCTCGAGCAAGATAAAAACACAAAGGTAAAGTTGCTTTAGCAACTACAACCCTCTAGATTAAGCCACAATTACTGAAAGAAATCACTTTTAAACAGCATTTACACTATCAATTAACAATACCCAGCATCTAAATCAACCCATAATCATATAATTACACCCCAAGAATTGGAGTTTTAGCTAGACATCATAAAAAGACAAAAATTGTTACCAAATTGTGTTTCCATCAACTAGGGTAAGATTAATTTCATCTTTACAATAGTCTAAGATGAAGCATCATCAACACCCACTTCCAATTTCTCATAAATGAAAATCTTCAAAGCAAAGGAAATATTGCCTCCAAACTCAGCTCTAAGCTCATTACTCAAAAACTTATTATTATGATTCTATATTAAAACTAGTTACTAAACTAAGAATTTAAAAATGTATTTATGATCACTAATAAATGTTATGCGAAAGACCATTCGGCGCAATAAGTCAGGATTGCCGATCCACTAAGCGATCTACCCTTTGGTTAATTCCATCACCTTTTTGCTTTGGCCTTCACAATCTTCAAGTTATGTAACTTTGGGCGATATAGTACTACATCACAGAACCGTTCGGCGACTCATCAACTACTCTTTTCTATCGCCGACTTTTCTCCTTCAGGGCTTGGCACACTGGAACTTTAGGCGAGACCATGGCCATTAGGTAACTCACCCAATGGGTTAGGCGATCCTCAGGCTTTCTTTTCTTCGTTCTTTCAGTTGCCTTGTTCCTTTTTGCTCATTAATGTCCATGCTTTGTTCCTCAATCCAAATACCTAAAAATCAAGGATTTACATCAATTATTGGCAAAAAAATTGCATTTGAGGACACTAAATCTATTAAAATAAAGCCCTAAATGAGTCCAAATCGTGGACTCATCACAAATGCTCAAAGAAAGAGGGTTGTTTTCTAGTCTAGCTTCGGAAGATCTGCATGGTCACATGGCTAAATTGAGAACTGTCTGCAAGAGTTGTGTGGGATGACCAGAGTTGGATATTAATATCATAGGGTTAAGAGTCTTCCCTCTATCATTGATAGGATATGATGCAGTGTAGTTTCCTGAGCTTCCATATAACTCAATTCATACATGGGACCAATTGCATAAGGTGTTCATGACAAAGTATTTCTCGTTGTCCAAGAAGTTGAATTAGAAGGACAAATTGAACAACTTCATAGCACTACCTGGAGATTCGGTAAGCAGCTCTTGGGATAAGTTCATTGCATTCATACGAAGTGTTCTGAATCACTGCATAGATAATGAGTCACTAAAAGAGTACTTTTACAAAGGTCAGGATGACAATGGTATGGTTGTGCTTGATACTATTGTTGGAGGATCATATTGTGAGTGCGCTTTTGAGGAGATCGCTGAGAAACTGGAGAAAATTTCCCAAAATAATAAGGTATGGAGCACTAGAAAGTCAGACACTAGTAGAAGCACATTTACATTTCAAGTCGCACCTAGTCAATCCAGTGATGATATTCGTGAAGATATGGCTTATTTGAGGACAAAACTGGGTTTGGTACTAAAGCATGTTACTGGAGGTGCAGAGAAGGTGAATGCGGTAAACTATCTGACGAGAACTCCACCACCACCAGTTGAAGAATGCTACTATGACGAGGATGAGTATTTGGTAAATGATCAGATGGGGGGGTTTCTGAGCCAACACCCAAGGTTCCAACTTGGATAATTGGCACAAAGGTCAAGGAAACCAAGGTCGGAACTATGGAAACTACAATCGATAGGGAAACTATGTTCGGGATGGGAACTACAATCGCAACAACAACTATAATCGGAACAATTATGGCAACAAAAACGAGAGAGTTGGGCTTTATGTTCCACCTGCGAATCGGGAATCTAGCAATAGAGAAGCTGGGGGTAGTATGTCATACATTGAGGATATGATGCAGAAGATGATGAAGAGGTTTGATGTGACTGATAAGAGTGTGAAAGAGATACGAAATGACTTGTCTAGAATCGGTCAAAAAGTTGATGCCCATGCAGTGTCGATCAAGCAACTTGAGCAGAAGTTTAATAAGTTCTCCACTACACTGAACCCACATCAGCCTGGCACACTCCCTAGCAACACCATCATGAATCCGAAGAAAGATGGACATTGTATGGCAGTCACTACTCGAGGAGGTAAACAGAACATTCATCCCCCTATGCCATCTGAGGTTGAAATTGTGGTAGAAAGAGATGATGATGAGATCGAGGTTACTAGAGATTCTAAGAATGCTAAAGATAACAAAACGGAGGTGACCTTAAAAGTTATTCCCATGTCTAGACCTCCACCGCCATTCCCACAGAGATTGATGAAGAAGAACGAAGAAGGAAAATGCCGCGGGTTCATTACTATGTTGAAACAGCTTTGTACCAATGTTCCGTTGATAGAAGCTTTAGAGAAAATGCCTGGGTATGCAAAGTTTATGACGGATTTGGTGACTAAAAAGAGGGTTGTCAGTATTGAGAATGATGAGAGGTTGCGACATTGCAGTGCTATTTCTACTAGGTCACTTGTCTAGAAAAAAGAGGATCCGGGTGCTTTCACTAGTATGTGTACCATTGGGTTGTTGCATTTAGCGAAGGGGTTGTGTGATTTGTGTTCGAGCATTAATATGATGCCCTTGTCTATGTACAAGATGTTGGGTTTAGGGGCTCCAAAACCGACTGCGATGCGACTACTCATGGCTGATAGTACTGTGAAAAAACCAATTGGTGTTCTCGAAGATGTCCTTGTGAAAGTGGAGTCCTTCATTCTTCCGACATATTTTGTGATACTTAATTGTGAGGTTGATTTTGAGGTTCCCTTCATCTTAGGGAGACCATTCCCTTCTACTGAGCGTGCCTTGGTCGATATGGAGAGAAGGTAGATGAAGTTTTGATTGAATAATGAAGATGTATCTTTCCATATTTTTAGGTCTAAGAAGCAGGAAAGCGATCTCAAGTCAGTATTAGTGGTGAATCATATTCTGGAGCGAGGTTCTAATGTGTCTATTGAAGAGAGGTTGGATGTTGATGCACTGGCAGTGGTAATGATGAAATTTTAGGGTGCAGGGATAGTTGAAGCGGGCGCTACGTATGGCATACCGAGTGTTGATCCAGCGAGCTTCGGGAAACTGGACCCATCTGCTTCTTGAGAGGCGTTCGGTGCATTTGCACCACAGGTTTGATTCACCTTCACCGTATGTTTTATTTTTTTTGCTTTCTATGCGTTGAGGGAAATTGCACCTTATTTTGTTGAGGGTGGGGTAAATGGATTGGAGTGTTAGGGTGAAGTCTCAGTAACCCAACTCATAATCCTCCTTTGGGGTTTTCTTGCCTGTGTTCTTTTCCACCCAAAGGACTGTTTACTTTCTGTTGAACCAGCATATTTAGGAATGTATGTGTAGAAGTAAGTAGAAAAATGAAAGCATGATGGCATATAAAGCATGAAAAAATGATCCTCGTCTAAAGAGTGTGAAAATGTGCTAGATATGTAGGCTTGATAAGTTGAATGTGTTGGATATCAATGTGACATGATAAGGAACCGATTTAACCTCATGACTTAAGCTAAGACTTGAACTCGGTAATAGAATAATCTGATAATGAAACAATGTGCCAAGTGTGTGTAAGGAAAGCTTGAATGTTCATACAATATGTGCCAATCTAGAACTTGCCATGTTGGTCCTGCGAAGATAATCTAGGCTAAGAAGTTAGGAAATGATCATAGACCCTTGTTCAAATAAGTCCACTCAAGCCTAAAATGATCCAACCAAATGAAATCAATGTTCCCTTTGATCCAAATGTTTGAGCCTAATATAGACCACTTCTTTCAATTCACCTAACTCACCTTCCCTAAAATAATTGTTTTGGCCTCGATCCCTCCTTAAACATGTGCACCTTGACTTAGGCCAAAAGACTAAGTTGAGGGTTGCTAATTAAAAATTTAGCTTGATCTTGGCCCTGGTCAGACATAGGATATTGTGCAACTAACTCATGCTAAACACATAAGTACAGGGTAGCTTTGAAAAAGGAAATCGAAAGAAAAAGGGTATGAAAATATTTGTGTTGAAGAGAGAAACAGAAAAGAAAAAGATGTGACTTTGTGCAAAAGAAGCAAAAGATGAATAACAAAAGTGCTGAAAGAAATAAAGAAAAACAAAGAGAAAGAAAAACAAGAAAAGTGAAAAAATGTGAGCTATAATGTCAAAAGTCACATCTGTGTGAAAAGAGTCAAGGGAAAGAAAAGAAAATAAAAAAATGTCAAGAATTAGTTGAGAAAACAGGTAAAATGTCAATGTAATATCAAGGAGGGCAGAAAGTCACTAAAGAGTATCCAAATATATCCTACCTGACCCTAAGCCTACGTTACACGTTAAGAGAGTCCTATAGTGATACAAGCAACTAGTTTGGTAAGTCTAAGCAAAATAAGGGCAAGCCTATGGTATTGAGCACTAATTGTACTTGAAGTCACTTCTGAGCGTGAGTGTTGAATGAATCCTGAAAACTTGAAAGGTATATCCATTATGTGTGAAAAGGGATTTCTTTTTAAGTGAGGGCACTAGGTACTTTGTTGAAGAATTTGATACCTTGGTGGTTGTAAAAGGTGTATGTTGTGATGTTTGTTGGTCAATCTATGTCATTTTTCGATCCGTATGAGTTAGCTTGTTGAGTCTAAATGAAGAGATTTCCACTAAGGAAATAGGATGGATTGAAAAGGCCATGTGATTGCTTGATTTTGTATGTCTGCTTCTACACAAGTGTCGTTTAGAGTTTTAGTGTGTCGCTTGAAGACAAACAACATGTTTAAGTTGAAGGTGTTGATATACCGTGAGTTTACGGTATTTTTGATACATTTCACTTAAGAGTTGTGTGTGTCTAGGGCCATTTTATATTAGCGATAATGTTTTATATGTTATGTTTGCAGGAAATAGGCATAGACGCAGTTGAGTGAGATGATAGCTGAAATTATGCCGAAGGAGCCACCCACGGGCGTGTTCTACGGATCGTGGGTCCTTTGACGGTTCGTCGATGGGTAGGCGTAGATGGAGCATGAGGGAAGTTTGACCAAGTGTGGAACTACGGAGCAACTGACGGACCGTAGGTCGACCAGCGGGCTGTCTTGCACATCCATTGAATGAGTTCAGAGAGTTGAAGTTCTTATACCTGATGAAAATCCTAAGTGTGGAGCCACGGAAGAGGACCCACGAACCGTAGGTCGATCTAAGGTTTGTCCTGCACATCTGTCGTTGATGATCTAAGAGTGAAGATTCTAGTCCCTTCTGAAATGTTCTAAGTGTTGACCAACAGAAGGGGACCTATGGGCCGTAGATCAACCCACGGTCCGTAGGTCGAGTCGTCGATTGATGCCGTGTTCCAGAAGCTTATTTCCTTATTTCGTTTTATTTTTGTTTAGGACATGTTTTCTATAAATAGGGTATGTAAACCTCATTTTTGGGGCATAGACATTATAGCTTACTTTTAGTTATTGGTATTTTGTGGAATTAACTTGCAACTTTAGGAATTTCATTTCCGGATTTCATTTTACAAGATTTTGAATTTGAAATTCAATTGGAGATTTCGGGTTTCTTCTACTCTAATCGTAAGTTCATGAATTCTCTTTATCAAAACATGAAATGTTCATGAGTAGCTAAATCCACAACTAGGGTTGTGGGAACCATGAGCAATTAAAAACGTACGAATAATAATTAAGTAATTCTTGAATAGTGTTTATGCATGTATTGGTAATTCTTTCGCTTAGAAGTCTTTTTAACAAGTGCACGCGTTAGAACTCGCCTTGTTGCTACTTGCCGGACCAAGGAGGTAGTTAATGAGAAAAGAATTAACAACAGAGATTTAGTAGATGCTATCTAATAGTCTAATGTCAATTGTGCGAGGGTGAAAACTAAGTCATACATTGATGTGATGTCTAATATGAGGTAAAGGTAAGGGTTAGTAAAATATACAATCGTAGACGAACCAAGGTGTTTAGTGAAATTCCCTATTTGGAGGACCAATCACTTAGGGATACCTATCTTACTAACTTTGCTTGTAAAACACTAGGAAAGGATTACTATTATTAGGATTACCGTGTTAAAAGCTTGTGGGCAACACATACACCCTAGTTTCTCTCTCATATTGATAATCAAAAGTTTGAATCCTGCTCACTTGTTACTTGATCAACATTTGGTTATTTGCTTAGAAACCCCCCCTCCCCCTTTTAATTACTTGTTTCGGAAATAGTTTGACTAAACGGATAGAATAGTGAGTTAAGTTTAGGTCTAAACCATATTCCTCATGGGATCGACCCCAACCTACAAGTTGGGTTATTTATTTGACGACAACTGCTTATACTTCTTTAGGGAGGTGTAATTTGAGCGTATCAAAAACCTCACCACACAAGACATTCAACATAATCATCGATCATGACTCTAAAAGTTAAGCTCACATACAATGATCATTGCAAGACTCGTTTCGACAATCGACTAGTCACAATAAGATGCTAAGAGTTTACACATGACTTATGCAACTTCCTTATTGGACTTGCACAAACATTTTGTTCAATAAAAAACACTATACAATTCATCGGTATTGATCACAACCAATACTCAAATATGCAAGAGAAGAATCACAACATTGACACATCAAGAAATCAGGAGATGGATCAATGGGATTAAAAACAAACATTCACAATCTTTTCCATAATAAATGACGAGTTTCAAACACAGCCAAAATTAGTAAAACATGCAATCATCCAAAACAAACCAAAAAGAATCCAATGGGATAGGTATGAAGATACCCTCACCCCACCCAAAAACACTAAACAATGTGCTCAATGTAAAATAAAGAAACTGTCTCAAAAATAAAATAAAACAGGAAAAGATCCAAGATCCCCCAGTGAGTTTTAGCCTGAGGCGACTGTTGTGCATCGGGTGCTCTCACAATTTGTGCGTAAGTGTCCGGCTCTCCTCCAAGAGTGGGTTGTGATCCACTGGGACCAATCATAAATGTGTCCCACAGTGGACCAAATCAACCTCAAGGTCCTCAAAGTCCTCGTACATCACCTCCTCTCGAGTCACTAACTCCTCCTTATAAGTCTATGGCACATCTGACTCCTCAGCATCAGCATCTAAAGCAGCATCTCCGGTCACACTAGCTAGAGGTATCTTAGAAATAGCTGGAATGTGTGAACTAGGGCCCTCAAGAATATCAACCCCAGCCAAAAGCATAGAGATGTGTATGGACTTCAGCTCGTCCAGGTCACGTCAAACTCCAACAATATCAGACTTCAAGTCTATCAAATCACTGGCCTGGTGATCACTTCACTCACATGTCTCCCCCTTCATAGTCAGCGCTTCTAAAGGTTAGCCATGAGCCTTAATCAACTTGCATTTTATCCTTAGCTCTTCTTGAATGGGGGCAAGTGCGGCCTCAATAGGTCGCTCAATCATGGAGGGGATAGTTGCCTCAACTCTCGCAGCACGCACATCGGCTGAACGGGCGAAGTGATCCATTTTATATATCATGGCCTGAGTCAATGGGGGGAGGGAGGTAGTAGTAGCTACATAAGTAGCAGGGTAGAAGAGATAGGTGTTCATGTCGGCCCACTAGAAAAAGTAGGAGGAGCAGTATCCGTCTCCATAGTCTCTACATCGATGGTTGGGGATGTATCCACCGGTGCTACCCTCCTCCTCTCAGACTTGTCCTTCATATACTCTACCTCAATCCTACGAATATCAGTAGAAGAGGTGGGAGTAACCTCCACGTCAGTCTTGTCCACAAATGGCACTCCAGCCCACAAACATAAATCATTGATGAGAACAGGGAAATGTAGTGAGTTCTTACTCTATTTATTCCCTAATGGACATCTTACATGCTAAAATCGACCCCAATTTAAGCATCTCCCACTCAATAATGCACCCTAAAAATTTAGCCTTTAGGTGCCAGAGGATGGACTCATTTTGTGACGGCATCAAGGTGCTGCTGATGAACCCGAACCAGTACCGTACACCAATGTGAATGTCCCTCTTCTCAATCGGGACTCCTACCTCTATACATGGAGGAGATATATTAGACAACAATGGGGCCAACCACCCCTTCCAGTCGTCTAATGATTTGGTCTTGAGCATATTGGTAAATGTATGTTTCACCCGGACCATGCAAGAAAGTAGCTCATTTATATCAGTCTCGCTACATTTGACCTTCTTACCACACACCTCAATAAACTCTAATGGTTCCCAAGCTCCAGCCTTCTTCTTCCCTTTTGGGAGCAACCTGGCATAGCCCTCATTGGATTCTTAGACCTATGTCGGCGCATACGGGTTCCGGGGCTTTATGAATTTCTCCAATTTTTTGAATCGGCGTGTGTCCCACACTGATGGATACATTTCCACTACCCCATGTGTAGAAAACCTCTTCTCCTCCCAAATTGTTTTGATACCGGCAGCCTTAAGCGTGTTCATCGAGTGTTGCAGATGTGCCTGCGCTAGGGCACTTGTGGTGCCCAATATGCTGCATGTGCTAGAGGTATTGGAGGTGTTTGGAGTGCTGGGAATCTAGCCGGATCATGCAACACTTTGGAGTGAAATTCAGCACTCCTGCGCTTAAGGGTATGATCATCGGTTGCTTTATACTCATAGCATGGAGTCCTAGATCCCTCATCATTCTCACTTTTAGACTCGAATGTAGTGAGGTGAGTGCAGTAGACACCCATGTTGTAGGAGTTGGGGATGCTCAAACTTAACTCCGCAGATTGTTAGACGTTACCCCGACCACTTGCCTAAGCGGGTCGAGGTCTCGTAGATTCTTGGAGGTGCAACGTTTGTAGCAATTTCTACTCCTTTTGCCATTTTGCGTTGTTGGGGACCCTTAGCTAGAACTTTTGGTTTGGTCATATCTATCAAAATAAATAAACATTACAAATTTGGTTGAAAAGGGTTAGTAAAATATCACTATTCAAAAGGGCAGGAAAACTCGTTGATCAACTCGGCGAGTCACCGAATTCATTTGGCAAGACTTAAAGAGCTCGCAGAATATTACAAAACAAAATATCAGAAATTCAGCATAACATAGTGATGTAAAAGGGTATTTGCCGAGTCGCTGAACATGATCAGTGAGACAAAGGTGGCTCGCCAAATTTTACAAAGTAATTTCCAAAAACTGGCTTCAAAAGGGTGAGATCAAAGTCTTTAAGAGAGTCGTCGAGTTAACTCGGCTAGCACATGTGTATCATCGAAAGTTACAGAACAGACCAACAATAATTCAAGACAAAGAAGGCGATGAGAAGTGTTAGTCGGTGAACCGCCGAGTCATTTAGTGAACCCCTAAGTCATTCGAGGAGCTCGACTAAGCTCGACAAATGGTCCATCGTGCCAAATTTTCACCTCGACTCTCAATTCTCAACACACAACCTAGGATAACCAATTTCAAGCCTCATTCGATGCAATTCAAGACTAGCCAATACCATAACTTACTCGGGGGTACTCAGATTTCCCCAAAATTATCTAGATGTGATGAAACAACATCTTCGCCCTTAAAAACGACATCACCTAATCCATAATTGGGCAAATTAAGGTTGTTTAGGGAAATTCAGGTTACTCAGACTTCACCCACACAAAAACCAATATCTGCAACCGTTATTTAAACAATTTAAACCCAAAACAAAAATTTAACTAGCCCAAACATAAAATCTAACATGCTCGATTACCCAACAATATTTAATCAATCAATTTATCACATAAGGGCGCACAATAGATCCATCAACCACACGACACCAACCTCGGAAGTAGACAATAAAATGACGTAGGCAAATGAAAAAATAGGTAATGTAATGAATTCCAATCACACACGACACCCACGCAAAATTTTGGTGAAAATACAATCTAATACGAAGTTGAGAGAGTACAACAGTTGAAATGTTAAAAATATGAAGAGGTTTTGAATTTAAAATGGTTGGAAGCCTTTAACCCTTCAGTTCACGCCTCAGTCGGCCATTCTCATTAAAGTTGTTGATCCACTCGGTGATGCGCCGAATGGATTTTTTGTCTATCGAAATTACTAGCATTTCAACAATTTGGTTGGTCAAAATAGTGATCAACATCGTGCTCGTTGAAGCACTCAGTGATCCGCCGATTGGTTTATGAGCTTGCCAAGTAGCCTATTTCTCCCAACTTCGAATTATAAACCTACACATCCAACAAAAATTATTCTAATGACAAAAAGTAAAACTTGGGTTGCCTCCCAAGAAGAGCTTTATTTAACATTGTGGCACAACGTGGCCATAGGATCATGTCTCATTTTTCGTGTTCACTAAAGTATCACTTGGGAGCCCCTGTTAGCCTTGGATTTAATTAAGCCGAGATCTAACCCATCTGTGTTTCCAACTGCTTAATAGATACCGAGTGTGATGTGACCATTTTATTAAGAGAAGATACGTCATCTTTCATTTTCTTTAGCACCTTGTTCGATCCTTCCACTTTGTTCAGTCTACAAGCAAGCATATCTTCGGTGCGGAAATTTTTTGGATCACCCTTAAGCTCTTTTGCTTTTTGACGCTAATGGGGCAGCACATAGTGACTTTTGTCACAATCCTTATCCTTCCAATTTGCTCTGTAGTCACGCCATACACGATCTCGATCTCTCCAACCATCATCTCAATCTCTATTCCAACCTTGATTTTCGTCCGGTCATGGGTAATTCGGACGAGAACCCTCTCATTGGTTCGATAAGAAATGCACTTCTTCTATGTACATGACCTCAAAGTGTGCTTCATCAGGGTTTACACCACTATTAATTTTGACTATATTTATAGCTTTGTAGCCGCTTCCCATGACATGATTTGATAATAAGTCCATTTGGGTTATCATTTTGGCCATGTTTTCATCTCGCTCTTAGTTCTTTTCCATTTGTTCCTTTGTCACCCCAATGTTCAAAGGAGACACCTGATCTTCTCTAGTGTACCAAGCACGATTAATTTTCATCATCTCATCAAGAAGGGTTGATGCTATGTCAAATGGTTGTCTCATGATTCCTCCTCGAATGAGCTGGTCTGCCACACCTTTGTTGACCGTGTTGAGGCACCGGTAAAAATACTATAATAACACATTGTGTGGTAGCCCGTGAGTTGGACATTGGAGTAGCAATTTTTGGAACCTTAACCATGTCTTATGGATAGATTTGCCATCAATGCGCTTGAAGTTCTGATTATTATCCCTTAATTTGACAATCCTTGAAGGAGGGAAAAACCTTTCATAGAATGCATCGGCGAGCTCCTACCAAGAAGTAATTGACTCCCTTGGTAGTTTAGTCAACCACTTTGTTGGTTCCCCTATTTGAGAAAAGGTTAACAAACGAGTCAGACTAACTCTTGAGTGATGTTCTTGAAAAAAGACGGCCCATACACATCCACAAAGTTTCAGATGTGGTAACTAAGGTACTCATGAGCGAATCCTCCAAAGAGACCCTTCATCTGCAACAGTTGTATCTTTATGTTGGTCACATGAAACACCATATTTTTCACGGTTGGAGGCAATCAAATAGCACCCGCACTTCCCAACTATCCTCATTAACATCATGAAAATTCCTAATGTAATCGTCATTTCCAAGTTGGTTGGCATTGATCCTATTTACACTCATCTCTTAACCTGTTTAAGAGAAACAAACAAAGAATACAAATAAGATAATGTAACTATAGAAAAATCAGGTCAAAACTAAATTGCAAGAAAAGAATTCTAAACACCACTCCCTGGCAGCGACGTCATTTTTTATAATGCTCAATTACAGTTCATCAAATTCTAAGTGTAGGTGGTCGCTAACAAGTATAAAGTTTACTAAGAGTTGGGGTCGTGGTATAGTAGAAAATTTTATTAAGAAGTAAAATAGTGTTCTAATCGTTTGTAAAAGTAAAGGTTTCACAACATTAAAGTAAATCACAAAGTTTTGATAATTAATATCAAATGGGGGATTTGGGTAACAAATTTATGACAACTCAAATAGGAAGTAAACAAGTAAAGAATGATCCTTAGGAGTGTTATAAGTTGAATGCTAATTTCGCACAATGGATGATTATTAGTTACTCAAAGGTGTTGAATCTCAGTGGGTACGCTAGGTTTTGATTGCAATAGTCATTTCTCAATCAACTATTGCAATTCAAGCGAGTTCTTTCAAACCTCAACAAGCAAAACACAATTGATAAACCCAATTCCTTTATTAATACACTCTTTCAAGCTAGATTTGTAAGAATGCAATCAAAATCACTTTCTCAAGCTAGATTCTTTAAGATTCAATGAATACAACAATAAATAAATAATTTGACTCTAATACCTCTTTCTCAGGAAAATATAGAGAACTAAGCCAGAATTGCATTTGTAGCTACAATTCCTCAATTAAAACATGAACAATTAATTGAACCCACTTTAAAACAACAATAAATCAGTAACTAACAACACCCAATAGCTAATTAAACATTAAACTACATAATCACACCCCAAAGAATTAAGTTTTTGCCAAGCATAGTGAAAAATAAGAAATCATTTCCAACGAAGTTTTACATCTGATTTGACAACGATCTCAATCCCCAAATTCTTAAATTTAAGCTAAAAAATTCACACTCTCTAAATCTCTACTCCAAAATGTAAAAACAATAATGTAGAATGTAAAAACTCAAAAACCCAAAAGTAAACAATATGGGAACCCTTTCTCTTTATTTGAAAATTGTATTTATACGTTCCCAAAATTTCAGCACAGAGTCAACTCGGCGAAGTAAGTCGAGTTCGCCGAACTGGTTGGTGATGCGCTGAGCACTCCTCTTCTTGCCTTTTTTTGCGTGCCTTTTTCATCAAATCTTTCTGTAACTTTCGGCGAGAAAAGTCATCATGGCCAATCTCTTCGGCGTCTCACTGAATATCTTATTTGCTCGCCAAGTTGGTTTCATCCATGGGCTGGCATGATAGAACTTTAGGCGAGCTGAACGGTCCACCCGGTGCATCACCGAGTGACTTTGGAGAGTACAAGCTTTTCTTTCCTTCAACTTTTTCATCTTTTTCGCTCCTTTTGGCCTCGTAATGTCCTTGCCTTGCCCTTTATCCTTCATTGTTGCATATCAACATTTTCACTTCAGTTATGAGCATAAAATAGGTATTGGGTACACTAAATCCTTGAATAATAAGCCTAAAATGAGTCGACATCCCTGACTCATTAGGAAATTTTTGACAGTTGAGATATGAGAATCCTTAATATTTTGAGTTTTGAGAGAAATATTTTACCTTTGTGAAGAATATTTTCTATGCTTTGGAGTTTGTCAAATCCTTTCTTCAATTTGACAAATTGAAGTTGAATCCAAAGTAGGTTTCCTTGTAATTGCTTAATTTCATGTTAACAATAGTTGTTTTCATGGAAGGTATTTTTGTATGTGTTTTTGTTATGGTTGGCAAAAGCCCCAAGATCTAGGGGTGCAATTATGAGGTTGGGTGTTGATTTAATGTAATGGGTATTGTGTTATGCTCTATTTTGCGCAATTCATGCATGAATTTCGGCTAACTAACATGCGGTTAATTTGTGGGTTAGGGTTGCAAAATTTCTACTTTTGATATCCGGTAAATGCTTGAAAGAGATTGATTGGAGTGGGTAATTAGTATGATACTAGCAATGTAGGTTTGATGTTTGTTACTTGCTTGAAAATAGTGGTTATGGGTAAGATCTATTTTCCCTGTTTCTACACCGAAAGAGAGAATAGAGTAAAGTACATGTTTTTTTAGATTGATAAATAGATGAGACCGAAAAGAGATTTCATGCATACATGCTTTGAGATCGAAAAAGGATTAGCGTCATTAAAGATGACCTAGCCTATTCATGAATGTTCATCACTCTAGAGAAGCATAATTACCTCTATGTGACATCAATTTCCAATCCCCGCACCCCTAAATTGCTTGTTATTTTCTGAGTTCATAGAAATTTTAGTTTAATTATGACAATTGATAACATAATCTTTTTATTAAATATGTGGAATCATCCACCCACTTGTTCTTACTATTACAAATGAATGATTTTACAATCCAAATTTCTTGAAAGAAATTCTCCCTAATATGCCATTCTCTGCGGGATTAGACCTCAAATCTTAATAGGAACAATGGTGAAGACCATTTATGTTCAAGATTATCTCTCAAGAGTATGTTAGGTTGAGGCTATTCCCTGTTCTATTTTAATAGGTAAAGCTACAAGATGGTTTGCGGAATTGCCAAATGACTCAATCACTTCGTCGGAGGAGTTGAATGATGCTTTTTGCAGAGATTATTTCCACCCTCGAAGATAATAAAACATCAAACCAAGATCAAAAATCAAATGCATTGGAGTTGAACCTCTACATGAGACTTGGCTGAGGTTCAAGAAACTACTTTTCCAATGTTCAACATGTGGTGTTCCTCATAGTTTTATGCACTTCTCTAAAAGATCAAATGTGTACATGCAATGTTCATTGCAAGGCTCACATCCAAATGCAGCTAGCTTATAAAAGTTTCAAAGAGATTACTCAAAAGTGCAACCACATTGATTTTATTCACGCAACACCAACACTCTACATCATACTCATCGTGAGTACTATTAAAGACATCAATTTTGAACACAATCAATCCTCAAATCATAATAGATGAAAACTTCAAGAATTTCACCATTTCAAAAATTCATGGGTGGTTGCAAAATAAAGATTGAACGAAATAGATAAAAGAGATGTACTCAATAAAAATAAATATATAATATAAATAAAAGTAAACTAATAAAATCATCCAAAACTAAAAGCAACAAAATACAATAAAAATAGGGAATGTTGGCACAAAGGACC
>JAJOOH010012403.1:0-23218 GCA_029582605.1 Solanum gracilifrons
ATATATATATATATATATATAAGATAACCCTAGGCCTGCCTACGTGGCGCCATCACAAACCAGAACTCTCTTTTAATTTATTTATTTTCAAAACTAGCCTTCCCCTTTCATGAAAAGTTGTGACTTTTATGAAAAATTGTGACTTTTATGAAAAGTTGTGACTTTTATGAAAAGTTGTAACTTTTATGAATAGTTGTGACTTTTATGAAGAGTTCGACTCTTATAAAAAAAATATGACTTTTTATGAAAGGTTATGACCTTTCTGAAGGGTTGTAACTTTTCCAAAGAGTTGTGACCTTTCCGATAAGGCACAATAAGCATTTGTTCACACTACCATTTGTTGTCTATAAATAGAGAGATTTTCTGCCACTATTATTTGTAGGGTTTTTTCCGCTATAGGGTAGTCGAATTCAAATACATTAATTAAGCTTCTTATTAAGTTTGTTTCATTCCTCAAAGTTTTCTTCCTCCTATTTTATGGAGCTTAATCTTTACTATAAGTCATAGTGATTCATGTAACTATGACAATTTTGTGCTGCTATTTTGGTGACTTTTTTTTAACTCTGTTAAAAATTTCAGTAAGGATGATTAAAAATTGATCTTCTCTGTTATCCCTTTCTGCAGGTTTCTTCATATAAACAAAGAAAATTGATTTCAATTGCAATTCCACATTACTACTCTTGCACCTCTCAGTCCACAACTCATAATGCTGCTGAAATTGTTGATTCATTACATTTGGTTCTTTAGTAATCAAAACTTTTATGTTTGTTACTATTATTTGTAGTTATTTTTTTTGTTATAGGGGAATCGAAGTCAAATACATTAATTAAGCTTCTTATGAAGTGTGTTTCATTACTCAAAGTTTTTTTCCTCCTATTTCATGAAGCTTAATCTTTTACTGTAAGTTATAGTTATTCATGTATCTATTGCAATTTCTTTTTGCTATTTTGGTGACTTTTTTTTTTAACTTTGTTAGAAATTCCAATGAGGATTATTGAAAATTTATCTTCTCTGTTGTCCCTTTATACAAGTTTTTTCATATAATTTTTGAGAAAATTGCTTGTGGGTTGTGCTATATTTGATAATGTGATAACTAATAATGAACCAATGATGAAGTTTGTTAAAAGAACCAAACAAATTGTTCTCTTGCTTGCCACAGTTAGTATATTGTTTTGATTTTTTTTCTTAGGTACAAATATTTTGTATGTCATTGCACTCTTCCTAGAATATTAGTATAGAGACAACTAGTCCACTTCTTTTATCGCAAGTTAACTAATTCTTCGTCTCTTCTTTTTGGGCATAATAAGAGATCAAGTTTTCTTGAAACTAACAAATGTCCAAAATAAACTATAACAAAAATATTTTTTATCGGCAATAAATATGCACATTAATGAAGAGTGCTAGAGAATTTACCGTCATTAGTTAATTGTCATTACATTCAATGTTGCTATAGACTTTAGGGACATTTATAGAGAGTACCAATTGCCTCTGAAAATACATATTTAGCAACAATTATGCTATTAATTGTTGTTAAAGATCATTTTTTTTTGTAATGATAACTCTTTCCTTTGATAATTTTTTTTTTTGATAAAGTAGCGATAATTGTTTCTTTTGGCTTCTTTAAATTTAATTTGTGAACTGTAAACTTGGATACAACCAGATACACGATCTTTTTGAAAAATATGTTAAGAAAAATGCCTTTTTCTTCTTGATTGTTAGGAAAGTGTAACACCCCGTATGCTAGAACTATCAAAATGTAGATTTTTCATAAGTTGCAGGTGCAACCAACGGTTGCCACCCACGGACTATAGGGTGACCCACAATACGTTCTGGTGGTCTGTGGTTCACCACCTGCAACCCTCCCCATAAACCTCAGACAAAATCTTCTAAGACATGACCCACAGATCGTAGGTCAGGCCACAGATCGTGGTCCTGGTCTGTGGATCATGGCCCCAAAATCTAGTCTCTGAAGTTGAATGACGACTGACCAGAACGGACCCTCGGTCCATCCACGGTCCGTCGGTATGGTCCGTCGATGACCCCGACAACTTTTAAGTTAGGGGTCTTTTGGTTTTTTTCTCATGCGTTGGACCCCTAAACTACATCGTTTAACCCCTAACCTACGTGGCTATGGTCAGTTTTAGCCTAGTAAAGAAATTAGAACCTAATCTAATCAATCATTCACCAAAAAGTCATCAATCTTAGAACAAAAGAGGAGAAGAAGTCGACCAAACCCTAGTTCAAGAACGCAACAAGTTTTCATCAGTTCCAGCCCCGAAATCGAAAGATTTCTCCGTGAATTTCGTCACCATGTATGTAGGATTTCACTAGTGGGTTCCTTTCACCCATTAGGTCCCTAGAATTCAGTCAGATTCTTGATTCCCTTCATTATCTAGACCTACAATTTCTAGAATTTCAGCCGATCATTATGAATTAGTTACTTTTATGTTCCTAATCAGATTACTATGATTTTAGTATTCTTTTTTGCGTAGATTCTTTCATGAATTCAGAACCCTAGCTATGTAGTTCTTTAGTTCATGAATTAGACACACTAGGTCAGATATTCCAAATATACATGCCTCAGATTTAAATGTTTCATTATCAATACATTAATGTCCCATTTTCAGTTAGCATGTCAGTATTTTGAGCTATCCACTATTACAGAAATTCAGTTATAAATTTGTAATTTCATAATCAATTAGGAGTAGCTTAATACCGAGTGGACTAGGGTCAGTCACCCTCAAGTCCCAGAACTACGTGCCCCATAGGTTGTAAGTCCCATCTGTGGGCATCATTTTAATGATCACGCCAATCATGCCTCTATACCTCTAGCAGGGTATATTGGGTCCTTTCGATGGGGCGTATACATAGGACTCCACATTTAGGTCATGTCATTTTATGTTGGTTATTATTAGCTCCCACAGTCAGATTCTATTACATTAACCATGTTATCAGTTATAGTCAGATTTCAGTCTCAGCATGTTATAAACTTGGTCATTGCATTTACTTAGTTCATGTTCAGTATTGTGTTTATCTCTTATTATTACTAGATTTATGCTTTGGTTCAGTTATGTTATTGTTCAACTTTATTGTATCATTCATGCTCAGTACCTTTCAAGTACTGATGCATACTCTGCATTACATCTTCTCGTGATGTATGTTCACGCTTTCATCTTCCAGATCACGCATAAATCGGTTCTCGATCTGCAGTTCAACAACATCAGTGGCGAGTCCTCATTCTCTGAGGACGATTGACATGATTATCTTCCTTTACTTTTAGTTTTTAGTTTTCAGTATTTGCTAGATCTAGCTGGGGTATGTCCCAACATTTCTAGTCAGTAAAGTCTTTATTTCGGACATAGTTAGAATCAACTTTAGAATTTGAGTTTGACTTTTCAGTTGTTGTTAAACTCTTAGTATTCATATATTCAAATTTAGTATGGGTATTCCCCATCATTTCAGATTATCTCATGATTAAATTCCGCACAATATTTATTGATTCAATTTATCTTTAAGTATGCTTATGATATACCATCAGGGTTAGCTTGGGGTCACTTGTGATTCTAGGTCTCGTGTCTCTGTCCTGGGGGTAGCTTCGGGGCGTGACAAACTTTGTATTAGAGCACTAGGTTTAAGAGTCCTAGGATGTCTGAAAAGCCGCACTAAGTAGAGTCCTTTTCATGGGTATGAAGTGAACCACATCTAATGAGAAGGAGGCTACAAAGTGTTATAGGAAAACTTCATTTTCTTGTTACTCTTGTCGTGTGTAAGGTATGATCTAATTCCTCGTTTCTAACTCGACGTTATGCGCTTTCAGATCATCCCTTCTCGTAGAGCTTACTGAAGGAATGCTAATACACGCAATCCTAACGCAACTCCTCTAGTCCCAAATTAGGAAGTTTCGAATGTAGAGTTTCAGAACGCTATCCAACTTTTGGCTCAGAGTGTGACTAACCAGAACAACCAACATGTTCCAGTTCTTGCAAATGCTAGTGGTGGATCAGTGGCAGCCAGGGTTCGTGATTTTTTTAGGATGAATCCTCCTGAGTTCTTAGGATCACAGATTGGTGAGGATCCCCAAAACTTCATAGATGCGGTCAAGAAGATCTTTGGAGTGATGCAAGTGACAGGTAATAATAGGGTAGAGTTGGCATCCTATCAGCTTAAGAATATAGCTCATATCTGGTATACTCAATGGAAAGAGAACAGGGGTACATATGCAACTCCTATCACTTGGGAATGCTTTAGTGAAACCTTTCTGGATAGATTCTTTTTAAGAGAGTTGAGGGAGGTAAGAGCTCAGGAGTTTATGAATTTGAGGCAGGGTTCCATGTCAATCCAAGAGTATGGGCTCAAGTTCACCCAACTCTCCATGTATGCTCCTCACATGGTTGTCGATTACAGGGCTCAAATGAACAAGTTTCTATATGGGGTATCCGACTTAGTGAAAACAGAGTGTAGGAATGTTATGTTGTTGGAAAATATGAACATCTCTAGGCTCATGACTCATGCTCAGTAGGTTGAGGGTGATAAGCTTAGGGAACAAGCTAAGGATAATAAAAAGGCTAGAATAGGCAACTATGAGTATTCTCAACAGAAATCGGGTGGTGGAAATTGCTCGTAATTTCAGCAGAAATCTTCAACTCTAACACCTTCATCAGTTAGTGTTATATCCTCCAAGTTTTGACAAGACCAAAAAGGTAGGGCATCAGGCTCTAAGTTTCAGGGGAGTATTTCAGGCACCAGAACCTACCCAACTTGTCCAAAGTGTGGTAAGAACCATCCGGTCAAGTGTCTTGCAGGAAAGAAATGATGTTTTGGGTGTGGTCAGTCTCGTCACATGTTAAGAGATTGTCCTTTTGCTAAACATGGTCAAGGAGGTAATAATGGTAGAGCTCAGTCTACAACTTCAACAACACCAGCAGGTCGTCTGACTCAGCAGGGTAACTCATCTGGTACAGGTGGCAGACAATACCAAAACAGGTTGTATGCTCTTCAGGCTCGCCAGGATCAAGAAGATTCTCCTGATGTAGTCACTGACACGTTACGAGTTTTTGACTTAGATGTTTATGATTTGTTAGATCCAGGGGATACTCTTTCCTTTGTAACTCATTATATAGCAGTCAACTCCAATGCTAGCCCAGAAACTCTCTCAGAGCCCTTCTCATTCTCTACTCCAGTCGGTGACCCAGTTATAGCTAGACGTGTGTATAGAAATTGCCCTATCACAGTCTCCCAGAAACTCACCTCAGCAGATCTTGTAGAATTAGAAATGGTAGACTTCGATATCATTCAGGCATGGATTGGTTACATTCATGTTATGCCTCAGTCGATTGTAGAACTAGGATTGTTCGTTTTTAGTTTCCAGACGAACCAATCTTAGAATGAAAGGGTAGTAGTTTAGCGCCTATGGGTCGATTAATTTCTTACCTTAAGGCCAGAAAGATGATCTCTAACGGTTTGCTCTATCATCTAGTTCGGGTTAAGGATTCAATCTCCGAAACCCCAATTCTTGAGTCAGTTCTTGTAGTTAATGAGTTCCTAGAAGTGTTTCTAGAAGAACTTCCCGGAGTTCCTCCCTAAAGGGAAATCAACTTTGGAATTGATCTCCTTCTAGATACCCAACCTATTTCTATTCCTCCTTACCGAATGGCTCCAGCTGAGCTTAAGTAATTGAAAGAACAATTGAAAGACCTTCTAGATAAAGACTTCATCAGACCTAGTAATTCCCCATGAGGTGCACTAGTGTTGTTCGTAAAAAAGAAAGATGGTTCTCTCAGAATGTGCATTGACTATTGACAGTTGAAAAAAGTCACAATCAAGAATAAGTACCGTATCCACAGGATTGATGACTTGTTCGACCAACTTCAGGGTGTTAGTCATTTCTCAAAGATAGACCTCAGATCTGGTTATCATCAACTTAGAGTCAGACATAGTGACATCCCGAAAACAACCTTCAGAACTCGGTATGGTCATTATGAATTTGTAGTTATGTCATTTGGACTAACCAATTCTCCTGCAGCTTTCATGGATTTGATGAATAGAGTGTTCAAGCAGTATTTGGACTTGTTTGTTATCATCTTCATTGATGATATCCTCATTTACTCTAGGAATGAGGAAGAACATGTGAATCATTTGAGGGTTGTCCTGCAAACTCTCAAAGATTGCCAGTTATTCGCTAAGTTTAGCAAATATGAGTTTTGGTTGCAATCTGTTGCTTTCCTTGGTCATATAGTGTCTAGCAAAGGGATCCGAGTGGATTCTTAGAAAATAGAAGCAATGAAACAATTGCCCAGACCTACCTCTCCTACATATATCAGAAGCTTCTTGGGTTGGGTTGGCTATTACAGAAGGTTCGTGGAAGGATTTTCATCCATACGCTCTCTATTAACTAAGTTAACTCAGAAAAAAGGTTAAGGTTTAGTGGTCAGATGATTATGAGAAAATCTTCACAGAACTGAAAACTAAGTTGACTGCAACTCCAGTTTTGACTCTACTAGAGGGTTCAGACGGTTATGTGATCTATTGTGATGCATCCAGAGTCGGCCTAGGTTGTGTGTTGATGCAGCGTGGTAAGGTTATAACTTATGCTTCTAGACAACTTAAGGTGCATGAGAAGAATTATCCAACTCATGACCTCGAGCTTGTAGCAGTGGTGTTTGCACTTAAGATTTAAAGACAATACTTGTATGGTGTTCACGCACATATGTTCACACACCATAAGAGCCTTCAGTATGTGTTCACCCAGAGAGAGAGTTGAATCTTAGCTAGAGAAGATGTCTTGAGTTCCTTAAGGATTATGATATGAGTGTGCATTACCATCTCGGTAAGGCCAATATAGTAGCAGATGCTCTTAGTAGACTATCTATGGGTAGTGTAGTATATGTTGAGAAAGAAAGAGAGGAACTAGCGAAAGATGTTCACAGGCTTGCTCGTTTAGGAGTTCGTCTTATGAGCATATCAGATGGTGGTGTAACAATTCCGAATAGGTCAGAATCTTCATTGGTAGTAGAGGTTAAGAAAACGCAAGAACGTGATCCGATATTGCTTAAACTAAAGGGTGTAGTCCATCAGCAGAGGGTTGAGGTTTTCTCCCAAGGAGGAGATGGTGTGCTTCGCTATCAGGGTCGATTATTTGTTCCTAAGGTGGGTGAGTTGAGACATCAGATTCTTGTAGAAGCCCATAATTCTAGATATTCTATTCATCCAAACGCCACTAAGATGTACCGTGATCTGCGGGAAGTCTTTTGGTGGAATGATATGAAAAGGGATATAGCAGATTTTGTGGCTAAGTGCTCTAATTGCCAGCAAGTGAAGGTAGAACATCAGATCCCAGGAGGTATGACTCAAGAGATCAACATTCCTACTTGTAAGTGGGAAGTGATCAACATGGACTTCATTATAGGTTTACCTCATACTCGCAGACAACATGACTCCATTTGGGTGATAGTTGATAGAGTTTCTAAGTTTGCGCACTTTTTGGCTGTTAAGACTACAAATTCAGCTGAGGACTATGCCAAGCTTTACATTAATGAGATAGTAAGGTTGCATGGGGTTCCTTTGTCTATCATCTCAAATAGAGGTCCTCAGTTTACCTCTCATTTTTGGAAGTCATTTCAGAAAGGTCTTGGTACTCAAGTTAATCTTAGCACATCATTTTATCCACAGATTGATGGTCAGGCAGAGCATACTATTCAGACCTTATAGGACATGTTGAGAGCTTGTGTGATTGATTTCAAGGGTAGTTGGGATTATCACCTTCCTCTTATAGAGTTCGCCTATAATAATAGTTACCATTCCAGCATTCAGATGGCCCCTTATGAAGATTGTATGGGCGTAGATGTAGATCTCCAGTTGGTTGGTTTAAAGTAGGTGAAGCAGCCTTGATAGGGCCATAATCAATTCATGATGCTATGGAGAAAGTGCAACTCATTAGAGATAGACTTAAGACATCCCATAGTCTCCAGAAGTCCTATTTATATGTAAGAAGAAGGGACTTAGAGTTCCAAGTTGATGATTGGGTTTTTCTCAAAATGTCACCTATGAAAGGGGTGATGAGATTTGGCAAGAAAGGGAAGGCCAGTCCTAGATATGTAGGCCCTTACAAAATCTTGGAAAGAGTTGGTAAAATGTCTTATGAATTAGAGTTGCCAACATAATTAGCAGTAGTGCATCCAGTTTTTCACATTTCATTGTTGAAAAAGTGTGTGGGTGATCCAGCAACTATTGTACCTTTAGAAAGTGTGGCTGTGAAGGATAGTCTCACTTATGAAGAGGTACTAGTTGAAATCCTTGATCGTCAGGTTCGAAGATTGAGAAACAAATAAGTCGCTTCAGTTAAGGTTTTGTGGAGGAGTCAGTCCTTAGAGGGAGTTACTTGGGAAGCAGAAGCTCCCACGAAGGCAAAGTATCCTCATCTCTTTCCTTCCGAATCCATTCAAGCTTGAGGTAATAGTTCCTCTTCAATTTTGCAGTCATTCATGCGTAGCTTCAGTCTTTGTAGCATGTTCCTTCAGTTTGTACTTGCATTTTCAGTGCATTTGCATGTCCTTGGAACTTAGTCTAGTCAGAAATCAGTTTCTAGAAATTAGTGGCAAGGTTTGCAGCTCTTTCCCTCTCTATCCAACTAGTTTAGACTTCATTCGAGGACGAATGTTCCCAAGGAGGAGATAATGTAACACCCTGTATGCTAGAATTACCAAAATGTAGATTTTTCAGAAGTTGCAGGTGCAACCCACGGTTGCCACCCACGGACCGTAGGGTGACCCACGATCCATTCTGGTGGTCTGTGGTTCACCACCTACAGCCCTCCCCAGAAACCTCAGACAAAATCTTCTAAGGCATGACCCACGATCGGACCCACAGATCGTAAGTCAGACCATGGACCATGGTCCTGGTTCGTGGATCATGTCCCCAAAATCTAGTCTCTGAAGCCGAACGACGGCCTATCAGAATGTACCCTCAGTCCATCCACAGTCCGTCGGTCTGGTCCGTCGGTGACCCCCGACATCTTTTAAGTCAAGGGTCGTTTGATCTTTTCCTTATGCATTGGACCGCTAAACTACGTCGTTTAACCCCTAAATTATGTGGTTTTGGTCAGTTTTAGCCTAGTAAAGAAATTAGAACCTAACCTAATCAATCATTCACCAAAAAATCATCAATCTTAGACCAAAAGAGGAGAAGAAGTCGATCAAATCCTAGTTCAAGAACACAACAAGTTTTCATCAGTTCCATCCCCGAAATTGAAAGATTTCTCCGTGAATTTCATCACCATGTATGTAGGATTTCACTAGTGGGTTCCTTTAACCCATTAGGTCCCTAGAATTCAGTCATATTCTTGATTCCCTTCATTATCTAGACCTACGATTTATAGAATTTCAGCCGATCATTATGAATTAGTTACTTTAATGTTCCTAATCAGATTACTATGATTTTAGTATTGTTTAGTGTAGAATTCATGAACCCTAGCTATGTAGTTCTTTAGTTCATGAGTTACACATGCTAGGTCAGATATTACAAATATACATGCCTCAGATTTAAATGTTTCATTATCAGTACATTAATGTCCCATTTTCAGTTAGCATGTCAGTATTTTGAGCTATCCACTATTACAGAAATTCAGTCATAAATTTGTAATTTCATAATCAATTAGGAGTAGCTTAATACCGAGTAGACTAGGGCCAGTCACCCTCAAGTCCCAGAACTACGTGCCCCATAGGTTGTAAGTCCCCTCTGTGGGCATCATTTTAGTGATCACGCCAATCATGCCTCTATACCTCTGGCAGGGTATATTGGGTCCTTTCGATGGGGCGTATACATAGGACTCCACATTTAGGTCATGTCGTTTTATGTTGGTTATTATTAGCTCCCACAGTCAGATTCTATTACATTAACCATGTTATCAGTTATAGACAGATTTCAGTCTCAGCATGTTATAAACTTGGTCATTGCATTCAATTAGTTCATGTTTAGTATTCTCAGTATAGTATCATGCTTATCTTTTATCATTGCTTAAATTTATGCTTTGGTTCAGTTATGTTATTGTTCAACTTCACTCTATCCTACATGCTTCGTACCTTTCAAGTACTGACGCATACTCTGCACTACATCTTCTCGTGATGTAGGTCCATGTTCTCAGCTTCCGAATCACGCATAGATCGATTCCCGATCTTCAATTCAATAGCATCAGTGGTGAGTCCTCATTTTTCGAGGATGATTGATATTATTATCTTCTTTTGGTTTTAGTCTTTAGTTTTCAGTATTTGTTAGATCTAGCTGGGGGATGTCCCAAAATTTCTAGTCAGTAGAGGCTTTATTTTAGACATAGTTAGAATCATCTTTAGAATTTGAGTTTGACTTTTCAGTTGTTATTAAACTCTCAGTATTTATATATTCAAATTTAGTATGGGTATTCCCCATCATTTCAGAATATCCCATGATTAGCTTCCACACAATATTGATTGATTCAATTTATCTTTAAGTATGCTTATGATATGCAGCAGGGTTAGTTTAGGGTTACTTGTGATCCTAGGTCCCATGTCCGTGTCCTGGGGGTAGCTTCGGGGCGTGACAGAAAGTAAGGTCGTCTTTATTATTATTATTTGTGGATATCTGTGAGTTCAGGTGCTCACAAAATTATGCTTTTAAGATTTTAATATGTTATGTGTCAAAATTTTGATTTAGAATATCCAGTTGTGAACAGTTCCATTCAGATGTCACCTACTGCTTGATTGATAGTTGCATTAATTCTTTGTAACTCCATACTATAACTAACAATAACTATGGTTCAATTTAAAATAAGTTGGGGCTGGTGATATAAAACCTAAGCAATCGTAATAACTATTGTGAGACAATTAGGAAAAACATTTATGATACTACCAATTTTAGGGTCATTTTTAACACATACATGATACAACATAGTATAATAAAAAAGAGATTGATGGAGGTTAATAAGAAAGGTGCCGAAGGTCCTCCATTTGAATTTAGTTAATTATGTTATTGTATGGACGTGTTGTTCTACTTTACTTGGGAGTGTTGTTGTTTGAGACTTTTTGGTGTCTTCTTTAACGTTTGATGTTGTTCTTTATAACTTTTTAGAATTTAGAAAATTTCATTACTTCTGACCAACTATTTCCATGGAGATTTTCTTAGACTTCTTTGTTATGTTTAAAATCTCTCTATGACTCATAATTTTTGTATAATAAAAATAAAAACTAAAAAAATATAGCACTTTAAGATTTCGGAGGAGCGCTTTGCCTTAAGATAAAATGTTCCTAACAACGTAGTGTATGTAATACAAATATTATCGAATGATCATATGTAAGCTTAATAAAATAGGTCAATCTCGTGCGAAGCACAAATAATTTTCCTAGTAATATATAATTGGAGAGCGGATGATATTTTCAAGAATATATATTTATTAGAGATTGATAATAATATTAGCACTGTCTAATGTTTTAATAAAAAAATTGTTACTATTGAATATTGCTAATAATGTTTAAGTGTTGGTTAATATAATGATGTGGAGATAAAAATTGAGATAATCGTATAGGAAAGTGACTTCCATGATCCATCCAAGAGCAAGGTAAGTCATTTTTTTTATTGGGTGAAAATTATTCTCCCCATTTGTTTTTTTTACAGCCAAACACTTAAAACTATTTTCCTTATATAAAATACACCTAAAATAGGAAAAGAGTAAAATACACTTAAAGAGTCATTTGGTATAGAGTGCATTAAGAGAAATAATACATGTATTGGTAGAGTGTAATAGGCGAATAATGCATGTATATATATTATGTTAACTTTGGGTATTAATAGTACCTTGTTTGGTACACTTTTTTCATGTATGTCTAAAGCTTATATTAGTTAAACACTTTATTGTGTATTAAGGTGGGTATATTATTAATATCATGGATTTCTAGGTATTAATAATGTAATTTTTTTATGCATGCATTAACATAATTAAAGACTCATCTGCGCTCAACTTTTTATTACAATCATAATTGTGGAGGATATCTTTATAATTAATTTTTTAAAGCAATATATGTTATTTTTAATATACCAAACCAAATAATGCATAAAAATAAATTATGTATAATTAATATAAGCATAACTAATATATATTTCTCATGAGATTCTTTTTGCTCTATCAGCCTAGTGTTGTACATAATCATGAAACCTCTGGCTGGAGCCAAGAGTAGGGCTATCAAAAGTGAGCCCAACTATAGATAATCCGTCCAAAATTTTAAGGGTTAGTCTTAAGATAATTTTTATTGGCTTCTATCTGAAGTATCAACCCATTAAAGCTTTAACCCATTTTAAGTGAATCCTTAATTGAGCCCAATTTAATCTTCAATTCCAACCCGACTCTGTATTTGCATTGATGTAATGTATGTTCTTATATTGAAAGTATGAATTTATATCTATATTATATCTTTTAGTACTTATCTATCAATTTGTAACTTATTTTTTAAAATTTTCTTGAGTTCAAATTTAAATTGTATTTATAAAAATTAAATAACAATATATTGAAACTATTGAGGTTAAGTGAGCCAAATTGGACTAGTCAGGACCCAATCCAATTTTTAGCCCATTTGAGCCTAATTAAATTGTGGTCAGATCTTTTAAGGGTTGAGCTCAGGAAAATTTGTATTGTCTTCAATCTCAAGTCTCGACCTATTAAAGCTTTAACTCATTATAAGAGAATCCTCAATCGAGCCCAATTTAATCTCTAATTTCAACCGAGCCCAATTTAATCTCTAATTTCAACACGACTCTTTATTTGCATTGATGTAATGTATGTTCCTATATTGAAGGTATGAATTGTTATCTATTTTATATCTTTTAGGATTTATCTATCCATTTATAACTTATTTTTTAAAATTTTCTAAAGTTGAAATTTAAATTGTGGTTTTAAAAGTTAAATAACAATATATAGAAATTATAGTCAAATTAGGCAAGTCAGGATCCAATCCAATTTTAGCCCATTTCATCCCAAAGTAAACTTGGGCTGGTCAAAATCGAATCCAATTTCTCTATCAATCCATTCTAATATCTCCAATTTATGCTCAATAATTTGACGCCCCTAGCCAAGAGTATCAGTGCTCGAAGACCCTTGTAACACCCCGAAAACTAGTAGGCCAGACTAGAGCTTGACATTAGGTTAGAAGCCTTTAACGTACCTCCCCGTACCTTAAACTAAATATTTTCGTGTTAGAACATCAAGGTTCAAGCCCCAAGGACCAACCATGGGTCCTTGAGGAATGCACCAAAAACATGCTTGGGCAATGACCCGTGAGGGGTCACTCACGCCTCATAGGCCGCCCCACGCCTCGTGGGTGAGGGGCTGTAGATGGAACCTGCAGGATCTGGTCGTAGACCCTAACTCACGCTTCACCAGCACGGGCTGTGGTCCAACCACAGTCCATCTGTGAGCGGGTCGTGGGTGATGACTGGAAACCGTTTTTGTGAATTAGTTAGGAGTACTTTGGGATTTTCCATTTTTATTTAATACAAAGTGACGTCGTTTTACACTAAATTAGACTAACTATATAATGATTTAAGACCTCTAAAATTATTCATCCTTCTCATAATTCCAAAATCCCAAATCAAAACCAACTTTCTCCAAAATTCTCTCTCTAGAACTCAAAGGGAGAAGAAGAAAGAAAAAGTTGAAGCTAGGGTTTGATGGATCAAGATTTTCTACTCAATTTAGTTGGAGATTCATAGCTAAGGTATGGTAGTCCTTCATCCATGGATAGCTTTCATCCATGTAGCCTCTCAAACTCTTAATTTCAAAGTTATAAAATCCCTAAAAGCTAGGGTTTTGACTCCAAGTCATGAATTCTTTCAAAAAAGATTTTTATGATTTAATTAATTTGTATTATGATTGAATTGATGATTATTATGGTTTTTATGATGAAATCTCCCATGAATCCATGAAATTCTCATATTCCGAATTTATGACTTTGTGATGTGGGTTTGTTGATTATAGAAGAATATTATGAGATTATGCTTGTAGTAGTTGAGTTAATTGAATCATGTTATTATTTATGTCTAATGTAGTAACTCTAGATGTATTGATTGAATATGATATTTGTCTCTTGAGGGGTAAAGTATGAGAATTATGCATGTTTGTGAAGGTTATGCATATGTTTTAAGAACACTTTGAGAGTAAAGTGATATAATCTTGTTGTGTGTACTTAAAAGGACATTCTCATATACACACATATGTATGATTATTATAATGATATTGTGATGATTGAAAGGCTATCTCATGAATTCATAATGAACTTAGTATGAAAGGTGTTCTCACATAGTAATAGTTCTAGGGTTGAATGACTTTTCTCACCTAATTGAACTGAAGGCTAAAGAACCTTTATACTTAGAGTATGGATGGTGATAGTTGCTCACGTATGGTCTAAAGAGTTATTTTAATGAATTAACTTGTATTGATTGTCAGGGACATCTTTTCATGAAACTTGAGTCGAAGTAGAGACTTAATGACTATCTTGTGGGATTTAGGCCTAGCACCAAGTGGATATTGAAATGAGATGGAGGTTCCCACCTAGTTGAGTTCGGGCTTTCAAAATGGGAACTCTCACCTAGTAGAGTCCAGATTTCCCAAAGTATGTCTCATGAGATGGAAGCCTTCATCTAGTGGAGTTTGGGTTTCTAGTAGCAATCTTTGTATCCTATAACTACATGCCCCGTAGGAAAGTTAGCTAGTGGATCCGACTAAGCTAACAAACCGGTTCTACCTTAGGCAAGTGGACCAACCCTTGATGGTGTGGGTAACACCGAGAGGGATCATGTGATAGCTCACATGTTCTCATATCGGTTAAGGCTATATCCCAATTACAACAAGATTAGTAATGAACTAAGATTATGCTTGAAGAAGCATCTCCTAGAGTTCAAACCTAATGGACTAAGATTATGCTTGAAGAAGCATCTCCTAGAGTCCAACACAATTAATGAACTAAGATGTGCTTAAGGAAGTACTTCACAGTGTTCAAGAGTTTTAACAAATATGAGTGGTGACCAAGAGTGGTACTTAGCATGGGTGGGATTATGGGGTCTTATCCATGCATTGCACAAGTGTGACTTGAGGTTACTTATATATGAAGTGTTTCTCTTATATGTTGTTTATTTAGATTGGATTGTTGCTATAGTTTCTTTCCTTGTTATGTTTGACTAAAGGTGAAGGTTCCCTTGTCCATGAGAATTAAGCTAAGGATGAGGTTCAAAGATGGTAGGTATGATTATGATGGCCTAAGAGTTTACTTAGTATGGATGAGATTATGGAATCTTATTCATGCATTGCACAAGTAGACTTTGAGGGTGTATATGAAGTGGTTCTTTTATGCTATGATAATCTATATATGGGTTATGTTTATGAGTTATGTTTTTCCAACTATCTCTATGATGATGTTCAAACTTGGCATATAACATGATTTATAATGAATTGTCCCCTTTTAGCATGTTTTCAAGGTTTTAATGCATGACTATCATACTTAGTGCATTTTTGTACTAATTCATATTTTCCTATACTTTTCCCAAGTGTATGGTCCAGTTCTTAAGGCGGTCACCATTTGGTTCAAACTTGGATTCGACTATTCTCCTAGCTTGTGGTGAGCTCTCATGATTCGAGGACGGATGTGTCACTTTGATTTTCATTTCTAGTATTTCATTTTTGGACTATGTTTGTATGGGATGTGTCCCTTTCTCATTTTGAACTATTGTAATAGATGCCAATATTGAGACAAGTGTAGACTTCCTCTTGTTTTTATAAAAGACTTCGATTGTAAAGAAAAGTTTTAAAATTTCTGCATCATTTCTATTTACTTTATGTTATGATATGCTTAGTGGATTGTGTTAGGCTTTTTGGGGTCTAGTACGCCATATTACATCTAGGGTGTACCCCTGGGTCGTGACAACCCTGGGATTGCTCAATTGAGTTTCTTTAGGAATGTATTTTATTTTTTTATTTTTAAAGTATATAATCCTTTCTTTGTTTTTTTTAGGTCAAATTTACGTGGTTGGGCAAAAATTGTCTCCTTAGTATCGATGACCAAGGCAAATGTGGTATGCGTTACTCCCTCCGTCTACTTTTATTTGTCATGTTGCATTTTTTTGAAAGTCAATTTGGTTATAATTACTTTAACATAATAAGACTTTATTTAAAATAAGTAAATAAACATATAGAAACAGCAATGCACTTTAAAAGAAGATTTCTTATTTTTGGTTTGGAAATAAATCAAATCAAAAATATAAGTTTCACCCCAAAAATATAAAATTCCTAAATGTCAAATTGTTCCCCCAAAATTTAGAAGTCATCCCCAAATATCAAATATTTTCCTCAAAAATTTAAAATCTTACTTACCATTTCAAATACCCTTTAGCCACCCCAATATCCCATATCCCCTTCCCATTCCCTATTATATAATATACATTTTTTTAGTTGATATTTTCTTTTGTAGGCTTTACAAAGTGGAGTATAAAAGTATACAACATTGTTTTTACATAACATGGTTGTTTTATTGGATTGTATTTTAAAAATATGAATACAGTTCTCTGTCAGTTTATAATTCACATCAAAATTTGATATGAATTTTGCTTACGATGAATTCAACATTTTAATCAATAAATATATCAATATATGTTTATTTGTCACATCACATACAATGTATTTCACTATTTCAATTTCGGTGATATAGAAAATGAACTGAATTAATTCATCCTCAATTTGAAGAAGATCATTGTGTGACATCAATTGAATTACCGAGCAACTGCTTAGCCCTAACAATTTTCATACTTATTTGTTGTGGATTCCTATAGATTTTTATGAAATCAAGGTTGTATTGTGCAACTTATTATATACATATTTATATCTTTATTATTTTAATTTTACACAAGTTTTAATTAGTTTGCAATGTCGGTTACTATGTATATGTTTAAATATATATTTTAGGGATAAGGCACAAGTACCCCCTAGACTATGACCGAAATCTCAGAGATACACCTTAACTAAAATAAGGTCCTATTACCCCCCTGAACTTATTTTTTTTGTAATTTTGTACACCTTTTGTCTTACGTGGCACACTCCGTGACTCCACGCAATTGAGGCGCGTGGAAGATATTTGGATGCCACATAAGCCAAAAAGGTGCAGAAAATTACAAAAGAAAATGGGTTCAGGGGGATAATAGGACCTTAGTTTAGTTAAAGTGTGTTTCTGGGATTTCGGTCATAGTCTAGGGGGTACTTGTACATTTTTCCTATATTTTATATCAAATGTCTTATCTAATGAAATGATTATATGTATTGATTATATAGAAAATAAAAAATAATCAATAATAATAATAATAAATCAAGTGATTAATTATATATGCCTCCCTATATATATTGATTATATAAAAAATAGACAAATGCCTCCCTAACCTATTATCAAATTCTCAATTACACACTTATACTTTGCAGGGACCTATTACCCTCCTGGATTTTTCAAAAATAAAATATATACCACCCTAAAACTAGACAACCACATTCTCAACATGTAGTGATGCCCACTCGCTGGCAACTATTATTTTTTATTATTTATATTTAGTTTTTCCTTTTTATCCCCTTTTTCATTAATTACAAAAATATCTTTATTCTTGTTATTCCTCTTTCTTCTTCTTTTCTCTTTTGTTTTTCATTCACTTCTTCTAAATTAGTCATCCGCGAAAAAGATCGAAGCTATTTTTATTATCGTTGTTCATCACTTTATATCATCCTTGCACCTTGACGAGCTTGATTACTCATCTCTTTCTTCTTCTTTTTTGATTATGTTATTTCTTTGTCTCCATGTGTAATAATTTATTTATGAGTTGTCGTTGGTTAAATTCTTGGGTCTTCACCAAACAACAATAGAGATTGAAGATAAGATCTGATGGTTGATATATGTTATTGACCTAAAATCGGTGACAAGGTAGCTTAATGGTGTTGATATTTTGAACTAATTAGAGATTGATAAAAATGAAAAAAAAAAAAGATGGATGACCCAGATCATATACCCAAAACGCATGTTTAGTTTGTTTTATGAAATTGATGATCGAAAAAATTTATTTTATAGTCATAATTGTTTTAATTCACTGGATTTCTTCAATAATTAAAACAAATTCAATAATAGAATGAATTTTTATGATGGAAGGTGTTTAATAATTCTATTTTTTTAGGTTTTGTTTCTCCTATCTATCCTCTTCTGCTTTTTTTTTTTTTGGAATAGTGAGATTAAGGACAATTTGATTTTTTCGGTAATATGAGTAATAATTTTAATAATATTTGATGATTTGCAGTGTTAGTTGTAGAAAATAGTGAAACAAATTGTAAAAAAAATTATATTAAAAGATGGATAAAAAGATATGGTTAGTGTAGTGATGGTGGTTCAAGACGGAGGAAATGGTGGTGGGGTGCATGTTGAGTAATGAGAAAGAGAGGGAAAAAAAGAAAAAAAGAAGCAAAAAACTTAAAGAGAAGAGTAAAAAAAAAAAATATTTAACAAAAAGTCAAATTAAAAATATTATAAAATATTTTTATCAATTCTTCTGACTTCCACATGCCTCCAAGAGAGTGAGGACACTTTCTATGCCATGTGAGCATTTAAGGGTGTAATTATTCTGTTTTAAAATAGTCTAGGGGGGTGTTAGGACTCCCGTGAAACATAAGTGTGTATTCGAAAATTCGATAATAGTTTGAGGGGAAATTTGACTATTTTCTCTTATAATAATAATAATAATAATATAATTATGTGGATGTAATTAATATTTTATCATACGCCGTATATTTTTGAAAAAAAAACTTATAATATCGAAGCAATTACACCATCCTACGCTATTTTGAAGAGGGAGATGATCTCACTTTTGAAACAACAGTTAATAGATTGTATTTTTATACATTCTGGACAACCTGAAAGGTTGAAATTTCTGAAATGTAGAGAGTCCTTTAATTACCATTATGATCAAGCATTTGGGTATGCAAAGGATCATGAAATTATCTCT
Organism: Solanum gracilifrons; assembly: GCA_029582605.1. NCBI lineage: Eukaryota > Viridiplantae > Streptophyta > Magnoliopsida > Solanales > Solanaceae > Solanum > Solanum gracilifrons. Next base: position 19,036 of record JAJOOH010012403.1, read on the forward strand.
TAAGCAAAAATGTATTCATATAAGGGGATAAGAAACACATAAATGCCTCAATCCAGCAAAGCCAAAAAGGATGCGTGCAAATGTACATCAACACTGGATCCAGAAGAAGTGGTTAGTGTAATTATTTAATTTGTTTTAACTTATATAAAAATTATTCAGAGAAAAAGATTAAAATTATGAGTGTCAATATATCAACAATTTTCATAAACTATATGAAGCAATAAAGTCTAATGATCCATCTATAGATTAATTTTGAATATACTTAAAATTTGTTTTATAGGTGTTTAACAAACAAAAATAATGACCTACTTGATGAAAATTAGAATGAATTATCTCATTCTTTACAAAGTGATAAAGGATGAAAAAAAAGTTTTGACTTTATGTCTTGTGTTTATGTCCATTAAAATTAGGAGAACAATTTAGTGTACTAGACAAATAATTCTTTCTAAAGTAATTTATATACCTGATGAATGAATATTTTACCTCAAATAAAGAGGATTTTAAAATATTAACAAAAGTTAACTTCAAAACAAAAAGGGGACATCCAATTGACCATTTAGGGAATTAGTTTGGGTTGGTCATTTTTAGATAATTAATTAATTTAGTTTTAAGGTCTATTTGTGTACTTTTTTCAAAATTTAAATTAATTTTACTGTGGATCATTCTCACGAATACCCTTATTTGGGGTGATTTAATTCTTGTTTCTCAATATTTTATTTAAGTGAGAAGAAGTAGTCGAGTCACTTCTATTTTATTTTCTGTACTCTTCATCACTGAATGATTCATTTTCAAGTTCTTGGATAACGTTAGGGTTGATTAATTTAACTAAGAGAAAATAAGAAGAATTTTCGAGTAAAATATAAGAAGAGAAAGGAGAGTACATAATGAGGATTAGACTTGAGTAGTAATTTAACGGAAGGCTGTACGGGTCTTGTTCAGTCACCAAATCTACACTACACTCTAAATCGATGAAGCTCAAAATAGTAATATGAGGTTTGAGAATATGAGATAAAAATTTAAGAGGATTAAAAGAGAATCTAATCCTAAACTTCCGTGAATCTTCTTATTTAATTTTGAAGAGGCACAAAAAATTTATGTTAACATGAAGAAAAGTACATTTCGGATGAACTCAACCGTCCTATATGCAAAAATCAAGAGTGTATATTACCAATTTTAGTTTTCTCCATTCTTTTTGCCAAGTTTCTTTTCTTATCTGGAGTAGTGTAGGAATATTCATATGTTGTCCTTCAACTACGCCTTTCAGCTTGGCCGTAAGAACTGAAATGTCACAATATTTGTTTGACTTCGTGGTGTTGAAATGTGGCACACAGTTAGTAAGGAGTCAATTGCTTTTAACATTGTAACAGATATAGTTATGCCCACAATCAAATCAAAGAAAGCACAACTGCTTGGCAACTATAAGGCCAGTACATGAATTGCACATTAATTTTTGTTTGCTATTCTCTATTTATCAATTATTGAACTTAAATGGAAAAAAACTATATGTTGTTTGTTACTATTTTCATTCCATATTCTCTTCTGCAATACTTTTTAAATCAGCCTTTCATTTTTAGCATTTTTAATTTCTCGTGAATTTCTTATCAAATAGCATAGAAATATATATAGCAGAAGAAAAGAATTTTCCATACAGAATCATTTTATACACTTTTTTAAGTAAAGAAAATGGGATCCCAATATAGTGGAGAGAAGTTCCCACTATATTGTGTGGCAAGAACGAGTTCGAATTAAAAAAAGGCAAAAGGGTCTGGTGGACCCTTCTACTTGAATGTGTTTGTATTGTGAACCCTTCTACTTATTCTTTTGTCATCTGAACCCCTAAACCCATCTAAACTCAATATTTTAAACACTTTTTAACCTTTAGTTGTGCTTGTACCACAAATGTCTGTCACGTAATTTTAAAAATAATTATAAATGACACGTGTATATATACCACTTCATGTCATCTTGACATTTTTATTATATTTAATTAATATATTTTTTATTTTTATTTGTCTTTTGCCACCAAATCACCACTTTCCCCCACAATCTCATTTCATTTCTCTTTCATCTTTCTTTAAAAAATAAAATTCAACCTCTTCAACTCTTTTCATTGAAGAAAAAACTCCAGTAGCAGAAATCATGGCTCAATCAAGGCAATCCGTCTTTGTTTTCATCTAAGTCGAAGAAGAGAGGTTCACGGCAACATCTGTGTGTGGCTATATATACCCACATTTTTCTTTCTCATTTTTTTCTTCATTCCCACAAAATTGTTTGAGTATTTTTGTTGATTTTGTTCGATTTTCAATTTATCTATGTAAATTTTGTAACTTATTTTCGTATTTATATGTTGTTTAGTCTAGATTTCATCTTCTATTTATGTCTTTGTTTAATTTTTAGGTATTTAGTCGATTCATACTAATTATGTTGAAATTTTTTGGGGATTTTGTTTGTTATGCTTTCAATTACATGTTTCATGATTTCTATTAGATTATAGGATTCTAACAAAAATAACTTTCATGATGATGCATAAAACTACAATAGGATCAACCACAAAATGAAGCAAAGAATTAAATGAAAATGCATAGAAATAAAAAAGGAGTATAACGATGGAAAAAATGGAGAAGAAATTTGGGGAAAGGAGATTAAAAAAAGAGGCCAAAAAAAGCTCAAATTTGTCTAATAATTGTGTTAAATGCATATGGGGAAGAAGATGGCTTTATAGAATCCTAATGTGGCTATTAGATCCATTTAACCAGATCTCACGCTCCTCAGGTGTGTGTATCACACGCTCCTGTTGTGTCTGCCACATAGGATGCCAAGTCAAAAAACGTGTTTAAAATATAGTGTTTCGAGGAGTTCAAGGGTTCAGTTGACAAATGATTAAGTAAAAGAGTTTGGAATACAAACCCATACAAGTAGAAGGGTCCACCAGACCCTTTTGCCTAAAAAAAAAAAGATAGTACAGGCTAGTGGCTACAACAGCATTATTTAACAATTTTTTTCTTTCCACAATTTAATTAAGATAAAGGGTTTAAACGCTGTGTGGAAAAAAAGAGAATGACTTAGCAATAGACCAAATGAAAAAAGATAGAAGAAGCGATTGAGCGGCAACCACTGACCCAAACAATTCCGTACACCTAGAGTTTTTCTAAATATCGCGGGAAGATAATATTTGATTATAACTAAGTCATGTTTACTTTATTTAATGTGTTTTCTCATATTATATCATGTTATTTATTTTATCAGAAAGTGTATATGGGTCTTACATGGGTCTTACAGAGCTTGAGACGAGCATAATTTATTTTCTATGGTCTTAAACTAAAGATACATACATATATATATAACTAGATCTGTGATAGCACGGGCCCAACATTCTGAATTTTGATGTGATCTTTTTAGCGTCATAACAAAACATCAATAATTAACTATATTATTGATTTTCTCGTATAATAACAAGTACAACATTAGTCTACGGAGAAAACAAAAAGAGGCATTTCTTATTATCAATGTTTACAAGTCTGCTTTTGGAAAATATGATTAATTGAGTCACCTTTTTTTCCATACATCTAGAAAGAGATGAATACGGTCTTAAAGTTAATCCAGAGTCGCCATGGAATTACAAGAATCTTCATCTCTGATTTCTCCTCCATTTTCCTCTGCTGAGCCACTTAGAAGTTAGGATCAAAGTTTGTCCCTTTGTTATCTAGGGGTGTACAAAACCGAACCGAGAACCGAACCAAACCGCAAACCGAGTCAACCCGAAAAAAAAATCCGACTAGTGGTTTGGTTTGACTTGGTTTGGTTTTGAAAAAAAAAACCCGACTATATTTGGGTTGGTTTGGTTTTAACTAAAAAAAACCAACCCGAGACCAAACCAACCCGAATTTATATATATAATTTTAAAATTTTATTTTATACATAAAAATATTTACTTTGATATAATTTTTAAATATTTCTTATACTTGTCCATAGTTTTTATCTTTTAATATATTATTTCAAGTTTGAAACTTAGAATTATAAATGGGCCAATAAAGATTATAGTCCACATATGTTGGTAATTATAATAAAGCTTAAATCAAAATCAAATTAATACTAATGCAAAAAGAAAATCAATTCAACACTAAGAATGACAATAATATTGAATATTTGTTCTTTAGTTTTACATTGGTTTAGACAATTAAAA
>JAJOOH010012404.1:0-18616 GCA_029582605.1 Solanum gracilifrons
TGTTGAGTTTTAATTAAAGACTTCCGCTTATTTATTATCTCTTATTCTCGTATTTCTACTTCTCTATCGTTGTGGTTGGGTTAGGCTGACGTGTCCGGAGGGAAATGGACACGTGCCATCACATCCGGATTTGGGGTGTGACATATTGTGTTAGACTGTTAAGTCTCTTCATAAACCCACAAAATTTCTCAAGGAGATAGGCACAAAACTAACTTCTTATTTCAAGTTCGTCTACACCGGGTATGTTGTTGTTGTTGTTGTTTCATATACTAATTTTCAGATAGTGAATCTTGAAATCTCACATTCTAAAGCAGTATCTTAAACCTATTCGAACGCAACGTGCCATCGAACTCTTTTCTCTCTTAAATTGTATCACCAAAAAAAAAACATTTCTAACACAACACATTGATGCATGGATAACATAATATAGATTCAAAAAAAGAAACATTTGCTGCATTGATACTTGCTAAGACAAGGGAGAATGCCACAATGTAGATGTAGTTCATCACTTCACATTAATCGCCTCCCATCATCTGCAACATTAAAAGTTCTATTTCAGCAGAAACTCAGACATGGAAAAGGTTAAAAAGCTTCCTATATACATGAATATTATTTTCCCATCAGACTAGTCATACTTGTGTGTTTGTAGCAAAGCAATGTCTCTAAATTTGCTTTCCACCAAACTAATACAAAATGTGCTTCTTCCCCCACTTACGTCAAAGGAAACACTTTGTCAACTGGCTTTTCTAGCTCATGAGGGGAGGTTTGCCCAAGTCCATATAAGGATACCTCTTCACGCCCAGGGTTCACTGGAGCGTAGACTGGGAGCTCAAACGGGGATGGACCTGGCTCACCATGTAAAGATATGACACCTAGACCTGACTCAACCCCAAAAGCTCGCTCAGAGGATCTTTGCCCAAGTCCATATAAGGAGACCACTAATCCATTCCCCAACCAATGTGATACTTTTACCCACTCTAACACTCCTAACTGCCTAATGTGAGAATACCATTACCTTAAAGAAATCTCCAATCCCCTCAAGAGGATTTCTACGTCGAACGCCATAGAACTTCTCTGCAATATCATCTAGCAACTAAACCACAGACACAGTAAACATTAGGAGGAAATAAAACAGACAAACATATGAAAGTGAAAAGATATAACTAAGAATCCTAGTGTGTGCATGGAAATTCCTCCTTTAGAGATAGCAACTTACTTCATTAAACATAGATTCTCTATCTATACTAGACTTGTAGGTTTGTCTCAGCATGTTAAACAGAGGTAAAGCATCCCTTTGCAACCTGTATCATAAATTGAGTTTTTGAAGTGTGAATGACAGTTTAATTAATCATGTACAAAAGGATGCAATTTTGCCACACGAAAGTTTGATTAATGTTCAAAGCACGATTGGGACTTACGTCAGGAGGAGATAGTTCACATACTGTGTTAATTCTGAGCTAGGGAAGTTAAGATTTTTCAATTCGACTTCCATTTTCACCTCATCCATGAGCTTGTTAGCATCTCTTAGGTTTCCCATAGACAAGTACCTGCAAAAGCAAAAAGATAACAATAAAAACCAAAGGCTCAACAAGATAAACAAACATGGTAAAGATTAAAATTAGTCACTAGTACCTTTATTTGTCCCATTTTGGCAACAAATATGGTGTGGAATACAGTCGTATAGCCTAGGCGGATTTAAATGTCATTTCAACCCAAATGGTTTTCATGGAGAATGTAAGGCTTAACAGCGCTAATAGTTCCTCTAAGACAAAGAGAGCATGCAGGTGACTGCACTATTAGGCACCCCAAAGGTTTCTCACTAGCATGGAGGAAATTAAAGTTGTAGCTGCCCATGAAGCACAGACATCAAATTTAACGGGATTTGAGTGGGATATTTCTTGCACATAAACACGGCCAGGACACATGATGTCATGATCTGAGACACCAAATAGGACCAAGAAAATCTCTAAAATAATGTATATTCCGGGCATTCGTGTAATAGAGAGAAATATAGAGATAAAAACCTAAGACTTAAACATTGCTACTATTTTTCTTTTGAGTTATTTGTTTAGCAGAAACATCATTATTGCTATAAAAACAAACATACGCTACAACTAAGAAGTGGCAGTAACTTCTATCGCTATTGATTTAGCAACTCAAATGTGAAACTATGAACTGATACTTGACTTTTTTAAGTAGGAGAACCTGGTTCGAAGGAGTGGTTCAATGGCAGTGCTGATTCCGCGCCCACAGCCCTTTGTATCTCTTCCTTCATCCTTTTATTCTTATTTTTTAATCTTATTTCACTGCTATTCTGTGCTGTTACATACTTCTTTTATTAAATCTGATTTTACGTTTATCATTGTTCGATATACCAAATCCATTTGCAGAAAAGGGACCTGCTTGTAACATTTCTTTGAGAATGCAAGTCTATATTCAAATTTCTTTTCCAGTCATTTTACCGTTACATTAACTTCTGAATCAGTATTTTGACAGAAGTTAGCAACCTAAGCCAGATAACAGAGTACATGCAATCTGATGTTCAGGAAAGCCAAGAGAAGAGGGAGATAGAATGAAGCAGTAGAGACATCCAGTATCGGTGTAGAGTAGTTTAAATGCATTTTGAGTAGGAAGTCATGTACTTTATGTACTGAAAAATAGTTTCTTGAAGTTTAATGTTCAGAATATCCACCAACAGAAGTTGGATAGGTTAGTTAAGACCACCAAATGTAAGGAAGTAAATCATAATCCAAATGTACTCACATCAGAATAGCCCGCACAATAGCCAAATCATCTTCTCCTGGATAGCACTGCATGTTACATGTTGTGAGATACAAAATTTGAAATTATATCATACATGTGGTTAATAGGTCATTGTTGACAAAAACTTCGCAAAAACTGTTTTCCTAATGTGTCCAGTAATGGCTAGATATAAGAAAAATGATAATAGTAAGGGCATCCAAAGCTTACCTTGCCCATGAAATTTACAAGAGCTGAAGCAAATTTCTTTGGGTTCTTTCCTCTCACAAAATGAAAAGATACTTTACCAATGTCCTGCAAAGCAGGTATGCGACGACGTTAACTGCAAGAAAATCCCCATCAAGTTCAGGTTCACTAACAAAAGAAAACTCAAGTATCTTCACAAGTAAATAAGTTACCAAATGATCTGCCACAAGGCTGTAAAACAAGATAATCATTTTTACCATCAGCTACTAGTTTTACAAGTCATCTGAGGCCCTAATTTCTCCCATTACAAATCAAGAAAGTAATAACTTATGGAACAGAACCGGCACTTTTTCTTTCAGGTACCAAGAACTAGAGAGCATCAGCTTGTATAATGTACCACTTCAGGAGACTCTGAATACATATAATCTGCCAGCATGTCATGCAGCTCCGGAGATCCATACCTATGAGCACCAAATTCTGCTGACCACCTACAAACAAAGCATAGTTAGTTTTTTCACCTTCCTGATGGCAAAAGGAATAAGTACTTCCAACAAGATAAAAAGTCTCGCAGAAGGACAAGCACAGGCATCAAGGATGTTATCCTACTCTATCGAAGATCTAAACAAAAATAATAAAGCTCGAGTAAACAATCTCATCCAAAAGACACAATACAATCATGAGCCACGACGAATTTGGATATCCTTATGAAAATGATGTATTCCGGAGGAAAAGAACCATGACTAGTGAGTCAACGGGAATATATTTGCAAGCACAAGGATAAAGTTTGTTGCATTAAGGGTCTAAATGAAAATTATGCAACTAGCTCCATTAGAACCTAATTAATGACAGTGTTATTTTCTAGGAATTCTATAGTATGGTATCAGTACATCATTTTAGACAGTGAAATAAAGCTACTATACAACTCCTTCAGCAACTGAAACAACCGTGTTTTCAAGGAAGAGGATAAACATAGATAAATATATGTGGATTGGCTGCAACAAAAGAAAGAGTATCTAACTTGATAGCGGCTTTCAGAAAGGATGAACAGCCTTCTACTCGTGTTTTGGCTGCCGCAATGGCTTCAGAAAGTTTTTGCAAGTCATCGTCATCTGCAAGCTCCAAATGTTGTGGTACAGAAAGCCGAGGAAACTTCTTGAAGATTTTCTTGACACGATCTTGGGAAAATGCATTATAAACCATGTCAACACTTAAAACCCCATATTAAATTAGCAACACAACAACTACTACTACGTCTTAGTCCCAAATAAGACAAGAATAACTATATGAATCCTCAATTTAAAGAAAATAAGCAATACGAGGAAAAAAAAAAAAAACACAGAGAAGCACCAGCCTATTTAGCTTTCATATAGCAACACAGTAAAGTTGTGATCTAATTGGCTACTTAAGATGTAGAGGAGCTAGTATCACTTTCTTGCCATTCTAGGAAACAGTATTTTGCTTTCATTTGTACAATGTAAATTACACTTTTGAAATTTAAGATTTTAGTTTATTATCCATCACTTACTTGGAACTGTTGGAAAGATGAATTATCTACTTGGTGGAATTCTTTGGGATTTTTTTAATAAAGTAAAGCTTTTATTCAAAAGTACCCAGAGGAATATAACTTGTCCAATGCGTTGACTCTTGTGTTAAAATTAGATCGACTAATGCCAAAATTGTGTAACATATTTACATCCAAAAAGATTTTCCAACAACGTAAATTCAACGAAATTCTTGTTGTCGAAGCTGTAACAGAGAATGCCTCTCCCCGAAAGTACCTCTTGTTTCTTTCCCTCCATAGAGTTCAAAAATTGCAGTCAAGAATGGACAGACCACAACTTTCTTTTGTCTGTCTGCACCTTCCGCGTATATAACTGAACGGATCTCTTAAACCATTAGGAGTAACCACCCATAGAAACCCAAAGAGATTCAAGAACAAGTTCCTTAGCAACACTGCAAAGTAGAATTGGGTGTCTGATAGTTTTGCTTTCTGCTATACAAAATAAGATGAAGCTCTTGATCATTTATTTCAGGAACATCATTTTGTTCCTTTTCTCTAGATAATCTGAGAGAGAGAGAGAGAGAGAGAGAGAGAGAAAAAAGGGAGCTAATTGCGACATTCCTTCTCTCTATTCTATTGACTTCCAGATCACTAAAGTTTCCTTAATATGGTAGGAAGTACCCAAGTAACATTAAACAGCGAATATATCAAACTTGGAAGCTCGAGTACAAATTCTGAATGAAGAAGTAAATGATCTGTGCTGTCTCCATTCCTTTTACACAAGCAATAACAATTGATTGACCAGCACAGATGACCATGGTATTTATATTTCCTTCCAATAGTTGTCCTCCATAAAGCTACTTAAGAGTTTAAAAATCTCCACATCATTTTCACAAATAAGTTTTGACTGAAACTAGATAACTGTAAGACTACCAATTACCCACCACTGTGGGATACAACCATATTCTTCGATCCAACAACAACATACCAAGTGTAATCCCACAATTGGGGTATGGGGAGGGTAAAGTGTAACCAGACCTTATCCTACCTCATAGAGATAGATAGACTACTTCCGATAGACCCTCAGCTTAAAAATAAAGCAAGTTCAAGCTGTCCGAAAAAGAGAATATAAAAACGAGAGCAGTAACAACAATGAAATACTGTGAAATGGGAGCTTCACACAGTATATAGAAGAAAGAACAGTAATGCCAACAAAATAATGCTATAATAGAAGCACAAAAACACTGAAATTACGAGAATATTGGTAATACCACTGGTAATAAAGAAGGCCCAACTACTACTACCAATCCTATCCTGCAGGAAGCGAGAGATCACTTAACTACCGACTAACCTTCTACCTTAATCCTCAGCCTAAACCCTTCTATCTAAGGTCATGTCCTCAGTTAGCTCAAGATGCGCCATGTCCTGTCTGTGTCTACAGACTGCTTCACAATTTCCTCATATAATTGCTTATATAATTTGGTGTCTACAGACTGCTTCACCCCACTCTAGGGTCCTCCAAAAGAGATACTGGAATAATGCCTTAGATCATGATGGAGATTCTCAAAGTGGATACATGATATACGATCCATTGTCTTCATTTCACCCCCAAACCAATTCTTGCCAACAGATATATCAGGTTATTCTAGTTAGCATGATCATATGCCTTTTCTATGTCCAACTAGCATAAAATTCCAAAACTCCACTAGTCAATCCCAAATCCAATGTTTCATTGACAATGAGAGTTTCATCTAGATCTATCTCCACCAGAATTGCTTTGTGAGGCGTATATTAGTTTACCTGAGACCCATCACTGTCTCATGGATAACATTATTGTCATAATTTATTTTATTGATGTGAAAGGAGAAACTCAGCAGGCAAGATGCATACAAAATTATAGAATTTTACATAGAAGTATGATACTCTACAATGAGAATCTTTTCATCGGTACTAACTAGTCTATCAAATTTACTCCAAAATATAGAGGACAAAAAGCAAAAAAGTAACAAAAAACAAAGCTCTACTAATATGTATAAGGGAGTTATCTATCCCTTCAATGCTTTTCTATTCCTTCCCTATCATATTGTCCACATTAATTCTAAATGAGAAACTCCATGCCCTCTTCTTTGACTCTTCCTCTTATACATTTCCGCCTTAGCAGCAGATCACAAAAATTTCTTGGCACCAATTCGATTTCGAAGATATTTCTACACTATGCACCATTAAGTCTTTATGTTATCAAGCAAAGAAGCAATAGATGGTTTTTGTTGAAAATTAGGAGAACTAATGCAGCTATATGTTAGAAATGTTCTAGATTAATTTTGTGTTTTATCTGTTAGAATGTTATTAGATTTATGTTCTTAGGTTGCAACTACTACTACTGTTACTACACCTCAATCTCAAGCTAGTCGGGGACAACTATATGAATCTACACAATCATTTTGCTTAATTTGTACCCATTTCATTCCAGTGTTCAATAGCTCGGGTTCTACTTAGCAGTTATATGTTTAACATGACGAAATCTTAATCAAAACTAGTTGGTATCAACTATATGGATATTCTTGATTTCACTATGTAGTATTTTTCTTACATTGCATAATGACAAAATTAGGAAGAATATTGTACAATACAAAAATAAATGCATTCCTCACTCAATGGAATTTCACTGGGTATGTTATTGTTCATGTACAAACATAAATGCATTATACGGTAAAACTAACCGAATAAGGAAAGACTAACCAAGAGTGTCTTCGTCATATGGAACTTTTGATTTTGTGAGTGTTTCAGCAAAGAGCAAAGAAAGCTCTGCCCCACAGGTAATCTGGAAAATGACAAGAAGAGACTTGATCAAAATAAAGGTTACAACAACACACCAAGTAAAATTCCATTAGTCTCGTCTAGAGTGGATAGAATGTATGCAGAACTTACCCTAACTTAAAGAGGATCAACAATAGAGGTTGAATAATTAATAGAAGAATCCTAGTGATATATTGTAGTCCAAGTGGAGCTAGAAGCCTAGGTATAGGTTCGGCCAAACCCAGTAACTTTTGCTCAATAGTATATTTTTATTAAAAAATTTATCAAATATATACAAACATCAAGTTTAGAACTCAGTTATTATCATCCATACAAAATTCAGAACCCAAAACTATAATTCTAGCTTTGCCTTTGAATTTACCATACAAGAGAAAAGAGAAACATAACATAACATAGCATAACATTAACCTGGGCCTTGTCTAATTGCAAACAAGCACCAGACTGAAGAACATTCAAGGCATCAGAGTATCTCTCGGCAGACGCATATCTGAAAATAAATAGACATTATTATTATTATTATTATGATGATGATGAGCACGCAATCAAATTCAATTGAATGATGACCGCGTTACCTGGCACTAGTAGACTTGTACATTTGTTGAGCTCCATAATAATTTCCCTCTTTCACAACTTTCTCCAACTTATCAATATTCTGCGTTTACGCAAATCAAATCAGAGAAATAGAAGTCAAATAAGTAAAGATTAATCGTTAAGTTTTACCTCTTGAGCTGGTGGTTGTATCACTCGTCTGACTCTCTCCCTAAACATGATTTCATATAAGTAAGAAGAACAATTGCATTTTTTGTTTTGTTAAAATTGTTTGATTATTTTTCATTTCTCCATACAAAAAGGAGCAAAAAATGGGACTTTCCTTGTTCAATGGAGTCATGCATTGAACGCTAAAATCACGTCATGAAAAGCATGAATAAAATTTCTTTTTTTTTTTTTTGGCAAGAGTTGGCCATGGGCCTATGTTATCTCTATATCTATATTATATTAAAATCATCATTAGAATTGTTGATTAAATTTTTTACCCTCTATTAAAATATTTTATAATAAATAAAATTGTTGAGTATAATTTCCTTGTATAATTACAGTCCTAATATTTAATACTCCCTCGCGGGACCCTTCCTTTTTAGTTCATACGAAAAAGAATGTCACCTTACTACAATACAAAATAATTTAACTTTAAAATACTTATTTTACCCTTAATGAAATGATTTTCAACCACACAAATATGTAAGAATTGTTTTAGATCATAAGTTTCAAAAATCTTCCTTTTTTTTCTTAAACACCATGTCAAGTCAAACGGCATCACATAAAATGGAACGGAGGAAATACCAAATATCCAAAGAAAGGAACCAAATATAAGAACTAAGTGAGTTGAATATTTGAAATTTGTAAGGATGAAGCGACCTAAATAAATCATATTATTATTAGCAAATAGCAAAGTTAAAAAATATATTATCTTATTTATCTTTTGACTGTCTTTATTCTAGACTTTTTGTCGCTTGATACTCAATATTTCGTCCATTTATTGAATTTCACATTATTTATTTTCTGTAGACTTTAATTTATTAACACGTATGTTAAAGCTAGTTTATTTAATTGATCCAAAACGAAAGTAGAAAATAACAACAAAAATGGTTCTGTCCAGACCCACTAATATTGGATCGACCTAAAAAGCATAAATAAAAGGGAAGATTACAGTTACACAGTTGCCCCTCAGGAGCAAATTATTTAGAGTTATTTTCATACCCCCTAAAAAAGTACAGGGACCAACTATTCAAAGGCGGATCTAGAAGGAGGCGAGGGTATTCACCAGAATAGTGCAATGAATGGTGAGAATAATAATTAAAAGTCATGTAACATAGCACGAGTAGAAAGAAATTATTTTTAAAAAATTTGACAGAGTCATGGATTCATTCACGACTAAAGTAAATGACAGATTTAGTGATCCATCAATGTAAGTTGTTTGTCGTTGGAAGTCTAGTGGTTTGTTTGTGTTGGTTAATCGCCACATTTGTTGTCCCTTTTAGCATTTTAGCTTAAAAATGACTCTTTCGGCTCACTCAAACTGTCATTTACTTTAGTTGTGAACGAATCCACAACCACTCACCTTGAACCATTTAAATACCTTCATGTAATATATCAATATTCTAGTTCTAGCTGCTAGAACTAGAATATTGATATATATAGTTTATATATCCATACATAAAAATATTGATGGTCCTCTCAATCGATTCCTACTAGGATTGAAAATCCTGTATTTTACATATCATCCATACAATTGAGTCGACCAAAATGTTCAAATATTCTGGGAATCTAACTATTACAAGCTCCAATACAAATCTGATTACGACGAAGAAGAAGAAAAAAATCAAACATAAATTCTCAAGAACATCTTTTAAGATCAAAGATTCAAAATGCTATCTGGAAGCGTAAGTTAACTCTCCTGTTACTGCATTAAAATCATATGAAATAATTCTACATTAGCACTTCGTTCCATAATGACTCAACTTTAATTTCAATAGAAATGGAATCAGGACATGAAGTTTATGTATTTCGGATAATACTCAAAGATGAAAATTTTAACATACCTAAGTAATTTGAACTTGAAGCTCATAATTTCCCAAGCTTTCTTGCTCTTCTTGAATTTTTTTTGCACTAATCTCTACACCAGAGCCATTCTTCTCTCCGCGACGGTGTATTTGGATCAATTTTAGTGTCATTATATCTCCAATACTCTCAGGAATCTCTTCCAATTCATTCAACCCATACAATAATAGTTTCTCAAGCATTGGAAAATTATTACTACCTGCTTCCCACCTTACCAGACATCCAGATTTGATTTGTAAATATTTTAATTTGCTAAACACAACATCTTCGTCTAGTTTCCAATCTGTTCCATTGAATGCAGTATTCGCTTTGAGCACCTCAAGATTGGGTAAATTTGCCAACAAATTCATAACATCCCATGGTAATCTAGTAAGTGATAATGTCAACTTCTTGAGATTAGGAGGGAAATTATACCCGGAGAAAATCATCACGTCAAAGGTCTCCAGATCTGTGAATGGGAAACCGAGATCTATGTGTAGCGTCTCCAGCTCCTCGAGAAGAATTAGAGCATAAAGAAAATCATGCCAGTAAGGATCGCCAGAATTGTGTAAAATCTTTAGCTTTTTTAGATTGGGAGTTCTTCTTATGATTTCGGAAATAAAAGAAGAGTTATGGAGATGAAGTGTTTGCAAGTTATTGAGAAACAAAGGTTGTTCTAATTCAAGAGGATCAGATATATATAATGTCAAATGATTTTCTACCAGAAGAGGATTACATATATATAGTGGCCATCTAATATCCATATGTCTTATCTCTGTCATTCTCCAGATATCCAGTGACTGATTCAGAGTCATCGGGTCAAGAGTTACAAGAATTATGGTTTCTAGATTTCTCAATTTGGCTAGTGAAAGAGCTTTGTTAATATTTGCAGCAACATACCTCAAATGTACAAGCTGAGGTATTACACAATGGAAATCTTTCTGGACTGATAATACGTCCAACACCTTAAGCAACTTGAACTGTGAAACAATGGAACTTGTTTGCCTTTTAAAATAATTATCTTTTGTTGTAATAAAGGTGCGGGTTATACTTGTAATACCACTGCTATGCCTTGTAGGATAAAATCTCGGATGTTGAAGCTTAGATGGAACGATCACTCGCCGTTGATCATATATGGCTTCTGAGGACATGGGAACATTCTCATTCATGAAATGCACAACATTTTCAGTATGAGCTTCTCTTAGGCATAGTTGGCGAAGAAGATCGTGAATTTTGCACGTTCTCATCCTTCCATTAGACCTTTGTTTACCAGCCAAAATTAGACTTCTATCAATTAACTCTTCGAGATACCCCTCTGCCACAACTTCTAACCTTTTATTGCTTCTTGCCTTTACGAATTGCTCGGCAATCCATAACCTAACCAACTTGGAAACGTTAATCTCCATGTCTTCTGGAAAGCCTCCAACATACAGAAAACAAGACCTCAAATATTGGGGCAAGTAACTGTAGCTGAAAGAAAGAATTGATTGGCACTGTTCGGATACCGTACCAAGAAATGAGTTCAAATTTTCCTCAACCTTCTTCCAATTATCATGCGTTGGGTCCATTTTTCCAAGAAGTCCAGCAACAATGACAACCGAGAGAGCTAATCCTCGACATTGTTTTACAATACACTTCCCTGTTTCTTTTAATATAGTAGGACATGGATCTTTTTTGAATAATTTTACAGTGAATAGATTCCAGCTATCTTCTAGACTTAGAAAAGACTTACTATGAGGCGGAAAATCAGGACAACTGACATAATTAGCAACATACTTGAGCCGAGTGGTTAATAGAATTCGGCTTCTATTGTCATCATTTGGAAATATTCTTTGCATTTGGTCCCATGCCTCAGTACTCCAAATATCATCTATGACAATTAGAAATCTCCTACCCTTAAGACCTCTATACACAATCTCCATTAGTTGATCATTACTGTTTTCCTGATTGCTTCCAGTAGTTGAAGAGACAATTTTAAGAAGCATTTGTCTCTCATTGTATTCTTCAGAGATAGTGACCCATGCATGTTTATCAAATCGACAACGAATAGATGAATCATCATAAAGTTTTCTGGCAAGAGTTGTCTTACCTATACCGCCCATACCAAAAATTGGTATGACAGTTAACTCGTCTGTTTGGGAAATGAGGCGATCATGTATGGTGTTGAAGTCATCCTCCATCCCAACAATAGTATTTTCCTCAACTGTACTTTTGTCTGGTGAGGAGGGAGTTGTTGCTAATTCTGCAGATTTGCTTCCATGCTTGTTAACATCGATCACCATCACCATCACCTCTTTGTTGAGAAAATAAACTTGTTCTTCCACTTTCAACAATTCTTCATAAAAGGATCTACAAGCCTTTTGCCGCTTGTCCTCGTGATCTGCTAGAAGGATGTTTCTTAGACTTGAATCAACTCTATCTTCCGCTTTGTATACTACATTCCTGATTCTTTTTTCTACAACCTTGGAATTAAAACTCGATAAATTAATTATTGTTATAAAAAAAACATATAACACCAGCAAGATTTAGATAACTGTACTAGTGAATTACATACCTTAAGAGTTTCAATATCCTTTGTAGTATCGTCAAGGAAATCTTGCAGAGCAGAAAGATTTTGATAGAGAGATTCGACATGTTGTTGTGTACAACATTGACAAAACAAAGATTGATTAGGTTTGAAGAATTGTTTCAATGTATACATAAGTGAAGAAAGAGCAGCATAAGCCATTTTCTCTTTGTTTGCTGGAATAACTAAAAGATAGAACCTTGCAGATTTAATCTCTCTGATTTGTTCTTATTAGGCTAAGTGGTTACTTTTTCTAAATGGGGAATAAAGGTGTAGTGTACTTATTACCTTTATCATTTGTTTAATTAAAAGAGATAGATGTATGAGAACACAAACCAATACACTTTACATTAAAAACAAGAAAATCAAATTGCTCAATGGAGGTATTTCTTTTCTATTTTAAAATTGTTAGTGCACTCACTTTTTATCCTTTTGTTTGCCTTTTGTTCTGTTTTTATAGGATGGTGCCTATTTCATCCTTAGAAGGAGTTGTTCTAATGTTCTTTCTCTTGTATGAACTTATTGTTAATACACCAATCGAGGTCATCCATAACCTCTCATCACAATGGCGGAAAAAGAAAAAGAATACTCAAAGTTTTAACGGAAAATGGCCTAAAATACCCCTCAACTGTGTGAATTGGTACAATATTATCCTTCATCTACCTATTGAGCCTAAAATGCCCTTGACATAAACCTTTTGGCTCTTTTCTGCCCTTATCTTTAACAGTCTAAATGATAACCTCAATTAACAAATTCATTAATGACGTGTCACTATCCAATTGCCTACCCTAACAATCAATTAAACTAATTAAAAAAATCACAAAATACCCATCCGCTCCACCCAAAAGCCCCACCCGTTGAAAATGGACATTTTCTTCTTTCTTTCTTCTTTCTTTCTTTCTTTCTTTGGGATAGTCATCATCAAACTGATCAGCTACAAAGCTCTCAAACATGGAGGCACATATGGGAGATTTTGGGCTGGCTAAAGCCGTTCACGATAATTATGATTACTACAACACTGAATCAAATTTGTGGTTTGCAAGTTCATATGGTCATATTGCTGTGACCTCCCGTACCAGTTGAGATTAAGTAGACTGCGAGGAAGAAAATCACCTCGTGTACCTTTCTAGGTTCGTGAAAGAGGTCAGTGTCATAAGGTTTCAAACTCGGGATCACTCTAGACATTGTCAAGAGAATCAAGCCCGGCAAGAACAAATAAGGCAAAAGATTATTTGTTTAGTCCGTCTAGCACAAATGACCCTCGGGAATTTCTCGATTATTAAGAAGTATTTGTAGAGAATAGTAGAAGAAAAGTATAATTCGGAAATCCTTCTGCTAGCCCAAGATCGTTAATTAAGATCGGAAGATTCAACTAAAGAAGAGGAAGCTAGAAAGGAGAACTTTTTTATGGAAGAAAATTCTTTTATTTGGTTTGTTCTTAGGTTGTCTTGGGTTGCTTTTGGGTTGTTTACAAATGCCTAATGCCACCCCTATTTATAGTTGTGTAGGGATGATTCTAGATACTAATAATCTCAACTATTCTAACCTCTTCTACAAATATCTTCCTCAAATATCTAAAACTCTAGACTATCTAGATTTTTCCTAACTACAAATATCTAATTCTCTAGAATATCTAGACTTTTCTTAGATACAACAAATACTAAAGATGGCTCTATAAAACTCTAGAAAGTTCTACTAAATATCTATGATATTTTTTGTACTTCCAAAAAATCAACTTTAATTTTTCACACTCCCCCTTAAAGTGATTTTTTGAAAACTATCCCACACTTGTCGCGGAAGAACTCAACCGAAGCTTTGCACCATGTCTTGGTGAAGATCTCAACAATTTCTTCCGAAGTCCTTTTGGTTCTTCAAATGATGAAGATTTTTCATCAGTAATTGATCCATGGGAATTATCTCCTTTTTGAGTTCTCAGACTCCCCCTTTTTCTTAGCTTCCCAACAGTTGTACTATTCGGATAAACATCTATGATGGATAAATTAGAAACTTTATTGTTCAAGATTGTGGAATCCGTTCCCTCTAACGCATCTCCATAAACCAAGGAAATTTTATTAGGATCAGTCGCTTCATTTGATTTGGTGATGAACTGATCATCAATTTCCTGCAAAGCCTCATCACTATCACAAGATCCACCACCACATTCTCTTTTTAGCTCTTTAAATTGTTTGTCATCTTTAGAGCTTTCAATAATTATGTCAACTGTCTCTCCACCTGAAATTTGGCCTTCAAGGTCAGCTTCCTCATCTATTTGATATCCATCATCTCCATTTACTTCCAATATTTGATCTAAGCTAATGACCTACCTCAATATGGCTGCCGATTGATCAGAGACTTCAAATTCCCATACATCTTCCTCAATACTTTCTCCATATAGGTCACTATCGGCATATATAGCTTCAGGCACTGCTTGTTCAGAATTTATTTCCTTGATTTCTTCGATAAAAGCTACCATATCACCAGTATAAACATCTTTAATAGTTTCTTGTTTCATACTGATGACATGTGTGTTTTGCTCCACATGATCGACTGCATTATATTTTGAATCATCAATCAAGTCTTCTTCAAGGTTGATGGAAACCATAGCATTTATTGCTCCAACCTCAGCTACTAAACAATTTTCCCAGCCTTATTCTTCTTCAACAGCTTTTTGAGCCAAATTGCTCTCCTTGGCTCGACAATATCTTTTTATATGTCTTACTTCACCACAACGATAACATCTGAGAGGCTTCTTGCCATAATAGTTAGAAGACTCTTCCTTCTTTCCAGGCAAGCTTGAACTACCTGAGGATCGAAAGTGCGACATATCTCTTGATTTTCCTTTAAAGTTTCTCTTGTCGGCTACAAGAGCATCTCCTTCTCCATCTTTGACAAACACACTAGCCAACTGCTTGGCTAGTAATTCTTGTGACGACAACAAATTTTCAAACTCCTCCAAGAATGGTTGTTGAGCCCATCCTTGAATCGACGTCACAAACGAAATATATTCAGGCCTCAAACCACGAATGACAATTATTCTCATTTGTGCTTCTGAGATAGCCTCTTCCGGATTAAACAAAGACATCTCAAAACATAAGTTCTTAATATTCAAAAAATAACTTATGTAAATCCTTGAATTTCATATATTTGGATTGAGGAACAAGCATGGACACTAATGAACAAAAAGGAATAAGGCAGCTGAAAAGACGAAGAAAATAAAACATGAGGATCGCCTAATCCATTGGGCGAGTCGCCGAACGGCCTTGGCCTCGCCTAATGTTCCAGTGTGCCAAGCCCTGAAGGAGAAAATCAAGTAGGTGATCGAAAGGAGCAGTCGGCGAGTCACCGAACAGTTCCGCGATGCAGTACCATATCGCCCAAAGTTACAGAACTTGAAGATGTTGAAGGCCAAAGCAAAAAGGCGATAAAATTGACCAAAGAGTGGATCAGCGATCCCGACTTACTGCGCCGAATGGTCCTTCGCAACACGTTTTTGACAACTATAAATACGTTTTTAAATCCAAGTTAATTCATTAGAATATATCTTTCGACCATGCGTGATCAACTATCACCATCCACGATCACTTTTACTCTTAGATTCAATTAGGTGAGAAAAATCTTTCGATCTTAGAACCTTCATTATGTGAGAAAATCTTTCACATTAAGTTCATTATGAGTTCATGAGAATAACCTTTCAATCAGCCCACAACAACAACCTAATTATTAACACTTCACTCTCAAGTGTTCTTAAGGCATTTACATAGATTATGTAAGAACATGCATACATTCATAATATAGATGATGTGGGTAAACCTTCCACAACATTACCATATACAAATCAACATTTATCATATAGTCTCCCTTTCAAAGCCTTACTAGTCTTAACTCATCATGTAAGCTTTACTCTCAAGCCTTACTAGTCATAATTCAACATATAAGCTTTATTCTAAGAGCCCTAACAATAACCATTCATTATCCATTCCTTAGTCTCAAGACAATCCTAATCTCACGCCTTACAATTCATAATTCATCACACATAGTTGATCTTAGTCAATTCATGTCTATAAGCTTTACTCTCAAGAAATTCATGTCTATGTGCTTCCATCTCAAACAAATCTATAATGTAGATCATCAATCCCAGAAGATCACATCTAAGCCCTCAATTTCCCCTTTTTGGCATATAACCCAACTATATCAAATTCACTCTAGAATCATAGGTTAAGCATGAATACATGTATAATCATAAAAGCATGCAATTCCATCATAAAAAAATCATAATCCACTCTATTAGATCATAACCCATAACATTAGAAGAAACCCTAGTTTGACTTGGGGATTTTTTCTTCTAAATTGGGGAAAACATGGGTGCTCCATGGATGAAAGGAATCCATGAATGAATAAGAAAGCATACCTTGATTACAAACCATACCAATCTTGGAAGAATGGTGACTTTTCTTGACCTAGCTTGAACCCTCTTCTCTTTCTTTCTAGTGAGAAATATTTGAGAGGAGAGCTTTTGGGAATTTAATTTGGATTTCGGGAAATAATGGCTTGAATGGTGAGTTTAAAGGGTTAAAATAGCTTATATAGGTGTACTAGGACTAGGAAAAATGACCTCGCTTTAATCTTACACCGGAATTTCCTATTTTAGCCCTCACTTGGCATCCTACTCCTAGGCCTCACGAGAGACACCACGAGCTGTGGTCCTCACCACTGGTTGTGGTGCTTCTCGTGGTCCTTGGACTAGTAGCTTGGCCACCTTGGCTTGACCACCAAGAAGTGAAGGCATCACCACGAGCCGTGGTCTTCACCAATGGCCGTGAAGTGGCTCATAAAGGTGAGCCAACATTGGGAAAGCCTTGGTGAGCTACTGCCTCACCACCATGGGTGGCACCATGGGGTGTTACACTTTCCAACACTCAGGAATAGTCCAACACCTTTATTCTTTAGAAATGTAAAGCTTTAGCAATTGGAGTTTTGAAATCATTGAAATTCAAGCACTTGAACTTGTCCGATACTCTTTCAATATAATAAGACTGAGAAAATGTTAGTCCTTGAGGAGTTTTGAGAATCCCAATCCCTAAGATCAAATTAGTAACTCCCAAGTCATTCATATCGAACTTGGTTGACAACATGCGCTTAGTAGCATTTATATCGTCAATATGTTTACTCATTATTAACATGCCATCAACATACAAACAAACAATGACTTCATGATTCATAATATTTTTGATTTAGACACATTGATCACACTCGTTAATCTTGAATCCATTTCCTAACATTATTTGGTCAAATTTACCATGCCATTGTTTGGGTGCTTGTTTGAACCCATAAAGTGATTTAACAAGTCTTCACGCTTTCTCTTCTTTACCAGGAACTACAAACCCCTCAGGTTGTTCCATGTAAATTTTTCACTCCAACTCTCCATTTAAGAAGGTTGTCCAGGCCCCTAGTGTTATTAACATATTAATAGATGTTATCCTCATTACTGGAGAGTATGTATCAAAGTAATGCAGACCTTCCTTTTGTCTGTATCCTTTGACTACAAGTCTAGCCTTATATTTGTCAATAATCCCATCAATTTTCATTTTCCTTTTAAAAATTCATTTTGATCCTAAAGGTTTATTTTCTGGAGGAAGTACAACAATTCCCAAGTATGGTTATTCAAAATTGATTCAACCTCACTATTGACTGCTTCTTTCCAAAATGTTGACTCAGAAGAAGACATCGATGCTTTAAATGTTTGAGGCTCATTTTCAAGCTGGAATGCCACAAAATCTGGTCTGAAAGAAGTGGATTTCTGTTGACTATTACTACGCTTAGGATCTTTATTAGATGGTGTATTTTCTGTTGATTCTTCATGTGGTCGTTTAGATCTTTTACTTTCGAATCACATTAAGTTTTGTACGGATACATGTGTTCAAAGAACTCAACATTATATGAATCAATTACCGTATTAACATGAATTTCATGATTATCAGATTTGTGAACCCAAAACCGACAGTCCTTACTATTCATAACATATCCAATAAATACACAATCCACTATTTTAGGTCCAATTTTAACCCTCTTGGGTAAATTAACTGGTACATTGGATAAACATCCCCACACTTTGAAATATTTCATGTTGGGTTTCAGTCCTTTCTATAACTTATATGGGATAGAGCCATAAGAATACCGGGGGGGGGGGG
>JAJOOH010012405.1:0-26010 GCA_029582605.1 Solanum gracilifrons
GGGGGGGGGGGGGCAAGGCGTAGTCTGGCCTTCATGCGGCAAATGGGTGTTCGAGAGGAACACATTTGAAATGGGGTAAGTTTCTCGAGAGGGAACTTATTTCCATCTAAAGCTTAGCCTAGTCACTATTATCTTGTAAATTTCCTATCGAAAGCATGTACCCAACGATTTATCTTAACTTGTATTGCGGTCACACCCCAAGAACTTGTCCCCATACTTGATCTTCTTATTATTTTTGTTGTTTTTTACTACTTGGGACAAAACCCCCATTTGATATTTGACACCTTTGTGTCACCCCTTTTAATTTACAATGTTTTTAATCGTTAATGTCTTTAGCTACGATTAGTTTAACCTTAATTTTATTTTTCTACTAATTCTCAAAACCAGTCCCTTAGGACACGACCCCAACCCTTGGCTGGGTTACTATATTATCGACGATCGTAGACACTTATACTATAGGTTAGTGTCATTGGTCACGATAAGAATCAACCCCCTCATGAGCGGAAAAGATCTGAGAACAATGAGAGTAAATGTGTCGAGGATATGCTGTTCATCATTCTCCAAAATATCAGTGAGAAAGATAGAGTGCTGGAAGAGATGAAGGAAAATATTGAAGTGCCAAATTAGATGATCAGTTCTCACTCTAGATCTATCCATCTAATTGAAACTCTCATGGGTCATGTATTGCCTCAGTTCCACCCAAATAAACAATTGGGGTTACCTAGTCCCACTAGGGCCAACCCCAATAATGGAGCTTGAGTAAGGACTTTCGTCGTGCCATGACGTTAACTAAGGTGCTTCTTGGGAGGAAGCCTAAGGTTTTATCGCTTTAAATTGTTATTTTAGAATAATGGTGTGTTGATTGTGCAGGTTAAAGTGTGGGAAATGTTTGAAAAATGTAGATTGGAAAGATAAAGTCCAGTCTGCAAAATGCCGAAGAGGTCAACGACCCCGACCTAGACCGTCATTAGACTCAAGACAACTTTAAGGTAGAGTATGTAAAACTCGGCGAGCCCAGGAAATTATTGGTGATTCGCCGATCAAGTCGGCGATCTCGATCTTGTCCATCGTTTGGATCTCCACATCAACTGAGGGTCCTGTAAAACTCGACGAGGTAAGTTTCCACTCGGCGTGTCGCCAAATGGGTCGGAGATCACGACTAACGTCGCCGAATGGGCGAGAAGTGGACGGTTTATTAAAGGGCCAAAGGTTTAAATTTCAAACTCTTTCATTTTCCCTCATTTTTCATCTTCCCAAACTCGCACCTGTTTAGTACTTTTAGTATTTCTGAACTCTATAACTATTTTAGGTGATCAATTGGTGCTTAGATTTGGATTACATTGCCGCCTAACTTTTCAATCTTATTTTTATCGGCATTTAAGGTTGGTTTTTCGAATTCCGCATTTATTTTTAGTAATTTTTAATCTTATGCAAGCAATATTATGTTGATAATGTGTGTTGGGCTTCTCTGATAGGATTAGAATGTTTGAATGCCTATTTGTAATTCGATAATCTTGCCCGTAATGTTTTCAATGTTAAATTCCCATCTTTTTGTGCTCTAAAATGAAGTAAATTTTGTGGGGTTGTGCTTGCATGTTATTTTTCTTGGTTGGGTAAAGTCTGAGTAGCCCGTATTTGTGCCAAACGATCTAATTTGCCTAATGATAGAGCGGGTGACTTCATTTTTAAGGGCAAATGTCGTTAATTGGCCAAATTTGACAAAACTGGGAGAAGTCTGAGTATCCCGAGGCAATGGGTGTTATGGGTCTTGTTTGAATTTGAGTTATGCATGGTTTGATTTTGTTTATAGGGGTTGGAGGATTGCATTCGATAAGTTGGGTTGAAAATAGGCACGTTGGGTCATTTGGCGAGCTGGGTCGAGCTCGCCGAACCACTCGGTGGTTCGCCTAATGTCCCCATCTCGCCTTTAATTTCATGCTTTATGTGTTGTTGTATTCTATAACTGTCGGTGAGAAGCCTGAGGTCGCCGAAGACAGTCTACGACTTGCTGAAAGCCTTCTTGATCACCCTTCGTCTGCACCCCTAAACCCTTTTTGCACTGTAACTTTCGGCGAGCTAATTCTTGCTCTACGAAAGCTGTTGGTGATTCGCCAAAAGTCCTTTCCCTTCGCCTAGTTTCCTAAAATTCTGGTTCGGATTTATCAGCAGCACAATTATGCCATCCCAGAATGATTCGATCCTTCGCCTTGCCAAGGCAGCCTGTCTGGGTTGCATCATAGAAGAAACTAGGATAAATCTGGGATCACCATAGCACATGAAATTCTAATGCGTGCAAAGCAGCACCAAACATCACTTTCCTACCCAGTATTGATCACCGAGTTGTGCAGATGGGCTCAGGTACCTAGAGATGCAAATAAGAATGTGGAAGTGATTCCCATATCCTCCACTGATATCTGGAGGATCGAAGCTGAATATCTTAAGGATCAGGCAGAGAAGATGCAAAAAGTAGCCCCGGTGGAGCCTTACCCGATTGTGGACACAGACTCCATACCTGTAGAGGCATATTTGCCTATTCCGACCCCTAGGCCTTCAGGTACTCCTTGTGTTGTATCTTCTGATGTCCCTAGTTCTTCTGTTGCAACACTGCCTCCTAGACCTGCTGTTGTTGCTGTCTCCCAGATTCTGATCACCCAGGCTTCATTACTCCGGATAGGATAGCTGGCCCATTCTGTTGATCCTCGGTCTGCTAGACTCAAGGCCTCCATTCCGAACATGATTCAGACTACCCTGGTTGATGTTGTGACACCATTGAGCGCTGCCATTGACGCTTTTGCGATAAGGATAACAATGTGTGAGTGTGGCCAAGGGGCCACCGAGGAGGTGACGGCCTTAAAGGCTGATATAGTTGTGTTGCGAAGCGATGTAGATTAACTGAAGTGCATCGATATGTCCATGATCTTCGGGACGGTGGAGATCCTAGATGTACCAGAGATGCCTCCGACTACCGCCGGAGATGAAGGTAGAGTTGAGAAATCAGCTGATCCTGAGTGTAAGGCGGAGACTGATGAGGAAATGCTCGAGGTGGCTGAGGAAGCTTTATACGTGGGCCTTATTGAGATGGGAGAGGCCATGGTAGATGTTGTTGTGCAGGCTTCCTCAGCAGATACTCTCTTGGCTGCCCCTGGTGTTACTGTTGTTCCTTCTGAGGTGACCCCGGGTAGTGAGGCCCGAGACCAGACTGATGTACTGGACATCGATGCCTAGACAGATGGAGCGACTGCGTAGACATAATCCCCTCTTTACCTCCCTCTATGTCTTTATTTCTTTTGATTTTGTATATTTTTAGCTTGTTTGCATTTGAGAACAAATACTTTTATTTATGGTGGTGTAAGGCTCACCTTTGGTGTGACATTCGTAATTCTTGTTTTGTTATATTTGGCCTTTAAGCTAAAAATTGTGTTTTTATGTTGCTTTTGTGGATACTTGAGCTTGTGGCTCCTTGCTTTTAATAGTAAATGATTTTTGACCCTTCCGAAAAATTTTGCCACCTCGTGTATATGTTGAATGTGGTTGTTCTCGTACAAATTTGAGTACCGATTTTGATCAATACCGATGACCCGAATAGTGCTCATAATCGAACAAAAATGAATGTGTGGCTACGACGAGGCAAATTAAAGTTGCATAGAGAATATGTGAACTCGTTGCATCTCGTTGTGACTAACCAAGTATCAAATTGAGTCTCTTGTGATGAACATTACACACTAGCGAAAGTGTGAAGTCTTGTTTGACATTGGTGTCAATGCCTTGTGTGATGAGCTTACCGTGAACCATGTGTGATGACACCTAGAATTTGCCCCATTGGTCCAGTTGACTAAGTAATGCAATTTCTTGAGATGATCTTAGGCAACTTTAAAGAGTGTGAACCAATTTGACATTATACCTCTTTTGTGGCTTACTTTGTGAGTGTGTGAACCTCTTTTGAGCAACCCTTTGAGCCTTAACCTTTTCTTGGAAGAAACTTGATAACACTTCTACCTTTTATTGACCCATTACCCATAATCCTCATGATCTGTGGTTTGTTTGAATAGCCAACTTAGGCCAAAAGCCTAAGCTGGGGGTGTGGTGAAAAGAGAAGGCAAATCAATAAAATGCAAAGAAGTCCCTTTCGCCCATGTTTTGAGAAAAAATGGAAACCCTCCATAGAATAAAAAATAAGAAAAGATTGAAAAAAAAAGTAGTGGAATAAGGTTGTGGAAATACAAAAAAAATGGGGTTTCCAATGACCCATGGAAGATGAATAAGAGGTGACTTTTGAGCTTGAATGAAAATGATAAAGAAGGAAAGAAGGTGTTGTTCACATCACATTTTATTAGGATTTCTGCCTATAAGCTTAAATGACCATACCATTACATTCAGCCCCATTACAAGCCTTGAAAAGACTTTTTGATCTTGAATGAGCTTAAGCAAAAGTCGATCGAAAAATAAGGGAAAACCTATGGGTGAAATCATGCATTGTGTTTATCTTTGTGAGTGTGAGTGTTGATCTTGATTCCAGAACTTTAAATGATTGAACCATTGAGTGAATATTGAATCATTCTTTGTGTGAGGGCATTTGAATACCTTTGTTGAGCTTGAACTTGCATTTGAAGCAAGTATAGTGAGCTCGAGATTCTTTGGTAATGGTGAGTCACAACTTGAATCTTTGAGTGCACAATTGATCCTTGCACGAGTAAGTTGAGTCTTTTTGTGTGCATTCATGATTGAGTCTTGTGAAGCACTGTTTGAGACATCCTTTTTGAACTGCTGAACTTGAGTTTTACTTGAGGACAAGCAAAAGTTTAAGTTGGGGGTGTTGATGAGTCCACGATTTGGACTCTTTTAGGGCTTTATTTTGATAGATTTAGTGTCCTCAAATGCATATTTTGTCTCAATAACTGATAAAAATCATTGAGTTTCAGGTATTTGGAGTTACAGACAAAGCATGGACACTATTGGGCAGAAAGGAACAAGGCAGTGGAAAAGAACGAAGAAAAAACCGCCTGAGGATCGCCTAAACCATTAGGTGAGTCGCCGAATGGCTGTGGTCTCACATAATGTTCCAGTGTGCCAAGCTCTAAGGAGAAAATCGAGTCGGCGAGATAAAAGAGTAGTCGGCGAGTCGCCGAATGATTTCGCAATGCAGTACTCCATCGCCCAATGTTACAAAACTTGAATTTGCTGAAGGCCAATGCAGAAAGGCGATGAACTAGACCAAAGGGCGGATCGCTGAGTGAATCAGTGATCCCGACTAACTGCACCGAATGGTCCTTCACAACACACTTTTTGACAACTATAAATACTTGTTTGAATTTTTAGTTTAGGAGGCAATCAGTATCGAATTTTAGAATATCAAACATTATTTTCAGTTTTTAGAATTGAGAGTTTTGGAGACTTTGTTCCTTATCTTTGAAGATTTGAAGATATCCATTTCTAAGCAATTGGAAGTGGGTATTGAAGATTCTTCATCTTAGACGTGTGTAAAGACAATATCTATCGTACCCATATGATGGACACACTTTTCGGTATCGATTTCTATCTATTTACTATGTCTAGCTAAAACCTCAATTCTTGGGGTGTGATTATGTGAATATTGGTTGAATTTACTGCTGGGTATTGCTAATAGATAGTTAATTTGTTGTTTTAAGGTGATTTCGTTCAGTAGTTGTGTTTGAATTGAATGAGGTTGTAGTTGCAAATACAATTTTATCTTCGTGCTTTTTACTTGCTCGAGAGAGAGGTTTTAAAACCAATACTACTAATCGATAGTTTGTGGTTATTGGGTTCTTGTGGGTTTAGCTCGAGAGAGTTAATCCTAAACCCTCTCCCACACATTCAGCTCGAGAGAGTGAATAGACTAAGGCTAAGGCTGTGCTTCATTGCCTCTTATTGGTGTTCCAGATAAACCTATTTGATTCGGGGTAAATTGTTCGAGAGAAAAATTTACCCCCACAAAAGTCTAGCTTAATTACCAATTTACAGCGATTTACTATCAATAACATTCACCCGGTTGTTGTTTTTTTGCCCATATTCTTATCATATCCCCATATTCTTATTTTTATATTATTTGCTTCTTCTAGTTGATAATTGATTACAAAAACCCCTTCGATAATTGATACTTGTGTCACCCTTTAATTTATCATGTTGTTACTCGTAAATGTCTAGAGCTATGATTGACTTGAACACATTTTTGCTTTTCTACTAATTCTCAATTATGAACCACTCCCTTGGGGCTCGACCCCAACTCACTAGTTGGGTTATATTACTATTGAATGACCGTAGACACTTAGTATTGGATGAAGCGCCCGGATACGTCAAATCATATATCTAAGTATCTGACTTAGCATATGTAATTCATGAACTAAAAGAACTACATAGCCAGGGTTCTAAATTTATGAAAGAATCTACACAAAACGATACTGAATTCTTGACAATCTAATTTGGATAATTCTAACAGTTAAAACCCAACAATTTCTAAAATTCAAGAAACCCTAGGTCTAGATAATATTAAGGGACTCAAGATTCTAACCGAAATCTAGGGACCTAATGGGAGAAAGGAACCCACTAGTGAAATCCCACATACCTGGTGACAAAATCCATGGAGAAATCTTTCAATTTCGGAGTTGAAACTTATGAAAACATGTTGCGTTCTTGGACTAGGGCTTGGTCGACTCTTTTTCCTTCTATATTCTAATTTTTCTAAGTTTTTGGTGAATGATTTGCTTAGGATAAATTCTAATTTAGTTACTAGGCTAAAACTGACCAAAACTACGTATTTTAGGGTTTAAAGGGCGTAATTTAGGGGTCCAACGCCTAAGGGAAAGGCCAAACGACCCCTGACTTAACTGTTGTCGGGGCCAACCGACGGACCAGACCCATAGATCGTGGATCGACCGATAGTCCGTGCTAGTCAGCCGTCGATCGTTGTTTGGGGCTGGACTCTGGGCCTCAATCCATGGACTAGGACCACGGTCTGTGGCCTTGCCTATGGTCCGTAGGTCCAACCATGGGTCGACACTTGGCCAAAAGTTTTGGGGCTTTCAGGAGAAGGGTCGCAGGTGGTGAACTGCGGACCACTAGCACGGGCCGTGGGTGGTGCCTGTCGGTGCCACTTGCGACTTCAGAAATCTGCAATTGGTTTGTTTTCAGATACGGGGTGTTACATTATCTCCCCCTTGGAAACATTCATCCTCGAATGAAGACTAAACTAGCTAGAGATGGAGGGAACGAGCTGTAAACCCTACCACTAAACACTGAAAAATGTCTCTGTCTGAACTAAGTTCCAAGAACATGCAAATATGCTGAAAATGCAAGTACAACCTGAAGGAACATAATTTTAAGACTGAATCTGCGCATGAATGACTGAATAACTGAAGAGGAACTATTATATCAAGCTGGAATGGAATCAGAAGGAAAGAGATGAGGATACTTCGCCTTCATGGCTGCTTCTGTTTTCCAAGTAGCTCCCTCTACGGACTAACTCATTCACAAAACCTTAACTGAAGCGACTTCTTTGTTTCTCAACCTTCGAACCTGAAGATCAAGGATTTCAGCTAGTACCTCTTCATAAGTGAGACCATCGTTCAAAGCCACACTTTCTAAAGGTACAATAGATGTTGGATCACCTACACACTTCTTCAACAACGAAATGTGAAAAACAGGATGCACTGATGCTAGTTCTGTTGGCAAATCTAACTCATAAGCCTTTTTATCAACCCTTTTCAAGATCTTGTAAGGGCCTACATATCTAGGACTGAGCTTTACTTTCTTGCCAAATCTCATCACCCCCTTCATAGGTGACACTTTCAGAAAAAACCAATCATTAACTTGGAACTCTAATTCCCTTCTCATTACATTTGCATAGGACTTCTGATGACTCTGGGTTGTCTTAAGTCCATCTCTAATGAGTTGCACTTTATCCATAGCATCATGGCCCTATCAAGGATGCTTCACATACTTCAAACCAACCAACTGGATATTTACATCTACGCCCATACAATGCCTCATAAGGGGCCATCTGAATGCTAGAATTGTAACTATTATTGTAGGCGAACTCTATAAGAGGAAGGTGATCATCCCAACTACCCTTAAAATTGATCACACAAGCTCTCAACATGTCCTCTAAGGTCTGAATGGTACACTCTGCCTTCCCATCCATCTATGGATGAAATGTTATGCTAAGATTAACGTGAGTATCAAGACCTTTCTTAAATGACTTCCAGAAATGAGAGGTAAATTGAGGACCTCTATCTGAGATGATAGACAAAGGAACCTCATGCAACCTAACTATCTCATTAATGTAAATCTTGGCATAGTCCTCCGCTGAATGTGTAGTCTTAACTGCCAAAAAGGGTGCAGACTTAGTGACTCTTTCAATTACCACCCAAATGGAGTCATGTTGTCTGCGAGTACGAGGTAAGCCTGCAATAAAGTCCATATTGATCACTTCCCACTTCCAAGTAGGAATGCTGATCTCTTGAGTCATACCTCCGGGTTTCTGATAATCTACTTTCACTTGCTGGCAATAAGGGCACTTAGCCACAAAATCTGCTATATCCCTTTTCATACCATTCCACCAAAAGACTTCCCGCAGATCACGGTACATCTTAGTGGTGCCTGGATGAATAGAATATCTGGAGTTATGGGATTGTGCAAGAATATGTTGTCTCAACTCACCCACCTTAGGAACAGATAATCGACCCTGATAGCGAAGCACACCATCTCCCCTTTGGGAGAAAACCTCAACCCTCTGTTGATGGACTGCACCCTTTAGTTGAAGCAATATCGGATCACTGTCTTGCTTTTCCTTAGCCTCCACTACCAATGAAGATTCTGACCCATTCTGAACTGTTACACCAGCATCTGATATGCTCATAAGAGGAACTCCCAAGCGAGCAAGTTTGTGAACATCCTTTGCTAGCTCCTTTCTTCCTTCTTCAACCTGTGCTACACTACCCATAGATAGTTTGCTAAGAGCATCAGCTACTACATTGGCCTTACCAGGATAGTAATGCACACTCATATCATAGTCCTTGAGGAACTCAAGCTATCTCCTCTGGCGAAGATTCAATTCTTTCTAGGTAAACACATACTGAAGGCTCTTATGGTCTGTGAACACATCTACATGAACACCATACAAGTAATATCTCCAAATCTTAAGTGCAAACACCACTGCTGCAAGCTCAAGGTCATGAGTTGGATAGTTTTTCTCATGCACCTTAAGTTGTCTAGAAGCATAAGCTATGACCTTACCTCACTAGAACCAAATATTGCTTGAACACTATGTTCATCATATCCATGAAATTTGCAGGAGCATTGGTTAGTCCAAATGACATAACTACAAATTCATAATGACCATATCGAGTTCTGAAGGTAGTTTTTGAGATTTCAATATATCTGACTCTGAGCTGATGATAACCAGATCTGAGGTCTATCTATGAGAAATCACTAGCACCCTAAAGTTTGTCAAACAAGTCATCAATCCTGGGGATGGGATATTTATTCTTGATTGTGACCTTGTTCAACTGCCTATAGTCAATGCACATTCTGAGAGAACCATCTTTCTTCTTCATGAACAACACTGGTGCTTCCCATGGGGAAATACTAGGTTTGATGAAGCCCTTATCTAAAAGGTCTTTCAACTGCTCTTTCAATTCCTTAAGCTCAGTTGGAGCCATTCTGTAAGGAGGAATATAAATAGGCTGGGTATCTGGAAGGAGATCAATTCCAAATTTGATTTCCCTTTCAGGAGGAACTCTGGAAAGATCTTCTGAAAATACTTCTGGAACTCATTAACTACAGGAACTGACTCAAGAGTTGGGGTTTCGGAGCTTGAATCCTTAACCCGGACTAGATGATAGAGATACCCATTATAAATCATCTTTCTGGCCTAAAGGTAAGAAATGAATTGACCCATAGGGGCTAAACTACTGCCCTTCAATTTTAAGATTAGTTCATCTCGAAACTGAAAACGAACGATCCTAGTTCTACAATCGAGTGAGGCATAACAAGAATGTAACCAATCCATGCCTAGAATTGTCACTCCCCAAACTCGAGGGATGCAACTGGCTCCTAATGCCAAAATTCAAGCCCGAGCCGACCCTGCTAAACCATTTGCTACTAGCGCATGGCAGTCACACGCAATCAAGAAAACAAACAAGTATATCTCAGCTTAAAACTAAGCCCTCGACCGGCAAGGCCCCTGTCAACTGATCTATAAAAGAAACAGCTACTCCCAGGAGATCATATAAATAAATAGCCATCTAGCACAGAAGTCCTGATTGGGCCGTCGAGGCCACCATGATATCTATACCAAAACTAAAAGCAGGTATATATCAATACAATACATCAAACAGCTCACAAGTTTCAGCAAACCAACAACATAGGCCAGTCCCATAACGTAGCTATACACCCCACACACTAGTCTGCAAGCCTCTAAGAGTAGTAAAGATTAGCGGGACAGGGACCCTGCCTACCTATAAAGATATATATAACAAAAGGTAACAAACCTCCCAACTATGGTAGCTCTGGAAGAAAGGGGATAGCCAACCGAATAAAAGTCAATCATACTGCTGAGGAGGTCTACTCGGTCGTCTATCAAGACCTGCATGCATGAATTCAGTGCCCCCAAGGAAATGGGGAGTCAGTACAAAATAATGTACAGAGTATGAAAGGCAATAGACTATGAGGAGGTATCCTGATATACTAGAATAATCTGATAAACAAATCAAGGATAAGATAAGTGTACTAACCTGCTCCTAAATATAAACTTATCAAAAATAATAAAACAACAACCTAACCAATCCCCCATAAGCTCGACAG
Organism: Solanum gracilifrons; assembly: GCA_029582605.1. Taxonomy (NCBI): domain Eukaryota; kingdom Viridiplantae; phylum Streptophyta; class Magnoliopsida; order Solanales; family Solanaceae; genus Solanum; species Solanum gracilifrons. The sequence goes on from JAJOOH010012405.1 coordinate 10,819, forward strand.
GTACAAACAGCACACAAGAGCACCTACTCAAGCCCCCATAAGCCCGAAAGGTGCCAATCAGCCTATATACCCCTATCGGTAGTCCCCTAGCCCCATAGGTAGTCACATAGCCCTCTTAGGCATTAATATAGCCCCGTAGGTATCACATAGCTCTCTTAGGAATCAACGTAGCTTATAGACAACTCATAGCCCTCTTAGGCAACAACATGGCCCTGTAGGAAGCACATAGCCCTGTAGGCAACTCATAGCCCTGTAGGCAACTCATAGCCCTTCTAGGCATCAATATAGCCCTGTAGGCAACTCATATCCCTTTTTGGCATGCATATAGCCCTTCTAGGAATAGATCACATTCCTGCAGCTAACCACAATAGCCACAAGGGCAACAATAACAATCCAATCGCTAAAAGCAAGCAATTTAGTTATAAGTAACCTATACAAATACCTTTAAGTCATGTCCAACATAGGGACGCTACTAACTGAATAAGAATTCCGACAAGGGAGGATTATATCAACTCGAGCAGCCAACAATCAACAATAATGGCTACAAGTGTAACAAGGATAACAACCCAATTACATTGCTCCTAAGCTTTAAGGAAATATATCGTAAGTAGGGAATAGCCTTAACATACCTTTTTCGCTGAATTCACATGGACTAACAACTTTTACTCATAACTCCGTCGATACTATAACAAGGGTAGGACCATAATCAACACACAAAAATAAAAGATACCATGACAATACGATAAAAGATATGTATTTTTGTCGCAAATTGCTATTTGCTGCTTATAAAAGCTAGAGTCGATGAAAGAAGGGTCTTACCTCGATCTAAAGGTCGTAATACGCCTCAAAACCTTCAAATATATTCAAACCCTTACTGTCCCAACACTAAAGTGTGATATGCTACGAAATTGATAAAATAAATTATACCACGATGATGAGCACAACGCGTAGGACAACTTTTGTCAAGGACTTAAGTTGAGAAAATCTATACTTTAGTTGATCCTAGATATGGGTTTCTCTATTTTTTCTAGTTCTTAGCTAAAAATGAAGAAAAGGTTTGAAGAAGAAGATATATATAAAGTTTCACCGACCTAGGGCCCCACCTCACGTGCCTTCTTGCGCAGACCCACAAAAATGCAAATATCTCTCTATTCTGAAATCGTATGAACAAACGGTTTAATGCGTTGGAAACTAGACTCGTAGACCTTCAATTTGATAGGTCGTGGGCCCTATAACTCTCTATATATTGGGATAAACCCTCCGAGACATTTGATCTAAATTTCAGAGAAATCTTAAAAAAGGAACTTACGATAACTTCCGCCAACTTTTATGTTGCCACTTACTTAACTTCAAACCTTGAGATACAACCCTTGAACTCTTAAAATATGACATACCACATCATTTTTAATTTATTACTCACTCTTCTTGTCTTTCCACAAAGATACGAGTTAATTTAGCTGTTTTGAAAAGTCGGGGTGTTAGAAGAATGATATCAAAGTCTACCATTTCTAACTCTACAAGATCTACTGAGGTGACTTTCTGGGAGACTATGACAGGTCAATTTCTGTATACTCTTCTAGCTCTAACTGGGTCATCGACTGGAGTAGAGACTGAGAAGGGTTCTGAGAGAATTTCTAGACTAATACTGAAGTTGACTGCTATAAAAGGAGTTAGAAAGGAAAGAGTAGCCCCTGGATCTAACAAAGCATAAACATCTAAGTCAAATACTCATAACGTACCAGTGACGACATCAGGAGAATCTTCTTGATCCTGGCGAGCCTGGAAAGCATACAACCTGTTTTGGCGCTAACCGCCACCTGTACCAAATGTGTTACTCTACCGAGTCGGCGACTTGCTGGTGCTGATGAAGTTGTGGACTGAGCTCTACCATTTTTACCTCCTTGACCCTGTTTAGAAGGACAATCTTTGAATATGTGACCAGACTGACCACAACCAAAACATCATTTTTTTCCTACAAGGCACTCGCCCGGATGGTTCTTACCACACTTTGGACAAGTTAGGTAGGTTCTGGTTCCTGAAATACTACCTTGAGACTTAGAGCCTAATGCCTTACCTTTCTGATCAATGCGAAACTTGGAGGATGGAACACTAGCTGATGAAGCTGATGGAGCTGAAGACTTTTGCTGAAACTGCGAGCGATTTCCACCACCCAATTTTTGTTGAGAATACTCATATTTGCCTATTCTAGCCTTCTTATTCTCCTTAGCCTGTTTCCTAAGCTTATCTCCCGCAACGTGCTGAGAATCAGTCATGAGCCTAGAGATATTCATATTTTCCAACAACATAACATTCATATACTCTGTTTTCACTAGATCGGATACCCCATATAGAAACTTGTTCATTTGAGCCCTAAAATAAGCCACCATGTGAGGAGCATACCTAGAAAGTTGGGTGAACTTGAGTCCATACTCTTGGACTGTCATGGAACCCTGCCTCAAATTCGTCAACTCCTGAGCTCTTGCCTCCCTAAACTCTCTTGGAAAGAACCTGTCCAAAAAGATTTCACTAAAGCATTCCCAAGTGATAGGAGCTGCATCTATACCCCTGTTCACTTTCCATTGAGTATACCAGATATGAGCTACATCCTTAAGCTGATAAGATGCCAACTCTACCCTATCATTACATGTCACTTGCATCACTCCAAAGATCTTCTTGACCTCATCTATGAAGTTTTGGGGATCTTCACCAATATGCGATCCTAAGAACTCAGGAGGATTCATCTTAACAAAATCGCGAACCCTGGCTGCCACTGATCCACCACTAGCATTTGCAGGAAGTGGAACCTGCTGGTTATTCTGGTTAGTCACACTCTGAGCCAAAAGTTGAATGGCGTTCTGAAACTCAGTATTCGAAACTTCTTGATCGGGGACTGGAGGAGTTGCATTAGCGATGCGTATATTCACATTCCTTTCATAAGCTCTATGAGGAGGCATGATCTGAAATGCATAACAAAGGATTTAGAATGAGGAAATTTGATCATACCTCACGGAAAAGTAACTCAACCGAATCGTTGAGGAAAGAAATGCCCTAGCCGCAAAGGCTTTTAAAAGGGCTACTTTCTTCGGCATGGGGTTGTCGGGCTCGCCCCAAGACCAAAAAGACAACATCTATCTTATTCTTGAAAATGAGATAGATGAGCTTGATCTTAGCCAACTCCTCAAAATGGTTTGAAAATGGAATAAGGAGTCGAGTAGCAAAGAAATGAAGTTTTTCCTAAAACACTTCGTAGTCTCCCTCTCATTAGATGTGGTGCACTTCACACCCATGTAAAGGACTCTACTTAGTGTGGCTATTCAGACATCTTAGGACACTTAAACCTAATGCTCTGATACCAAGTTTGTCACGCGCCGAAACTACCCTCAGAACGCGGACACGAGACCTAGGATCACGGATGACCCCAAGCTAACCCTGCTGGCATATCATAAGCATACTAAATAAATTGAAGTAAAGAAATACTATGCGGAAGCTAAATCATCATGTAAACTGAAATGATGAGGAATGCCCATATACTAAATCTGAATATATGAAAGTGAGAGTTTAAACAACAACTGAAAAGTCAAACTCTAACACTATAGATGAATCTAACTATGTTTGAAAATAGTCTCTAACTGACTAGGCGTGTTGGGACATGCCCCAGCTAAATCTAGCAAAACTGAAACTAAAACTGAAAGAAAAGAAAGACAATCATAGCAATCGTCCTCGAAGAATGAGGACTCACCATTGATGCTGCTGAACTGAAGATCGGGAATCGATCTATACGTGATCTGGAAGCTGAGAACCTGAACCTACATCACGAGAAGATGTAGCGTATAGTATATATCAGTACTTGAAAGTTACTGAGCGTGCAGGATAGAGTAAGGCTACACAATAATCATAACTAAATCAAAGCATATATCTGAGCAATGATATGAGATAAACATGATACTAAACTGAGAATACTTACATGAACTAACTAAATGCAATGACCAAGTTTATAACATGCTAAAACTGAAATCTGAACTGAAAATGATAACCTGGTTAATGCACTAGAATCTAGTTGTGGGAGCTACTAATAACCGACATAAAACCACATGAGTTAAATGTGGAGTCCGATGTATATGCCCCATTGAGAGGACCCAATATACCCTGTCAGAGGTATAGAGGCATGACTGGCGTGATCACTAAAATGTAATGCCCACAGAGGAGACTTATAAACCTATGGGGGCACGTAGTTCTAGGACTATTCGGGTATGTTGAACCTTAGTCCACTCGGTATTAAGCTACTCCCAATTGATTATGTAATTAATAATTTATGACTGAATTTCTGTAATACGGGATAGCTCAAAATACTGACATGCTAACTGAAAATGTAACATTAATATGCTGATAATAAAACATTAAACTATGAGGCATGTATATCTGAAGTATCTGACCTAGCATATGTAATTCATGAACTAAAATAACTACATAGTTAGGGTTCTGAATTTATGAAAGAATCTACACAAAACGATACTGAATTCATGACAATCTGATTTGGATCATTCTAACAGTTAAAACCCAACAATTTCTAACATTCAACAAACCCTAGGTCTAGATAATATTAAGGGAATCAAGATTCTGACTTAAATATAGGGACCTAATGGGCGAAAGGAACCCAATAGTGAAATCCCACATACCTAGTGACGAATTCCACAGAGAAATATTTCGATTTCGGGGTTGAAACTGATGAAAACTTGTTGCGTTCTTGGACTAGGGCTTGGTCGACTCTTTCTCCTTCTGCATTTTGACTTTTCTAAGTTTTTGATGAATGATTTGCTTAGGGTAGATTATAATTTAGTTACTAGGCTAAAACTGACCAAAACTACATAGTTTAGGGGTTCAACGCCTAAGGAAAAGACCAAACGATCCCTGACTTAACTGTTGTCGGGGCTAACTGATGGACCAGACCCACAGACCGTGGATCGACCGACGGTCCATGCTGGTCAATCGTCGATCGTCGTCTGGGGTGGAATCTGGGGCCTCGATCCACGGACCAGGACACGGTCTGTGGCCTACCCTACGGTCTGTAGGTCGACACTTGGCCAAAAAATTTGGGACTTTCAGGGGAAGGGTCATAGGTGGTGAACCATGGACTAGTATGGGCTGTGGGTCACCCTACAGTTTGTGGGTGGTGCCTGCCACCTGCAACTTCAGAAATTTGCAATTGGTCTGTTTTCGAATACGGGGTGTTACACCGAGATACATGTATTTATGCTTGTCAGATACACGTATCTAGCAAACAAAAAATTGTATGGAAAGTAATTTGTTGAACTTCTATGTCCTGACGTGATTACGACCTAAAGTAGCACGACCTTAAAGCATCCCTTATGTGTGGGCTCAAATTTCCTACAATTTATTTATTTATTGTAAATTGTGGTACTTGTTTAAGAAATTTCTTAATATGTAAAGTTTGATTCATAAAAACTTATAGATGCGCAAGTTGGGAATGGGAATAGATGTGTGGCACTCTGAGCCCTGTCATTTTTGTATCGAAAGGAGTAGGGATACTATACAAGAAAAAGGGACATGCAGTAAGCAAATTCATTGTTTGATCACCACCATTTGGGAAAATACAATACCAATAATGTCACAATTCGGATATTACATCCATCAAGTGAAAAAAGATGGATGAGGTAGGGGTGAGGCAGAGTAAAAATAAAAAAAGGAAAAGCTTTCAAATATTTTCACCACATCCTTGGCACAGTCAGTTTCTAACTTAAAGCTATCATTACCACTCTATCCACCATGTGATACAAAAGAATGTTACACTCTGGTCCAAGCTCTATGTTCCTCTTGATGATACAAGAGAGGGAGAGAGAGAAGCAACTATGCTTAGAAGTTGCGGTTCAATAAATCTCATTGCACAATTATCTGAAGCTACAGTGGCTTGATGTGGAACCTTATACGACACCGTAACACCATGGAAGAACCACGGCATCAAGGCTTAGTGTCTACTTTGTTAGTGGGAATTTATACACTGACAACACCAGACATCCATGGAACAACAACTGGTGCATTTGGGTGTGCATTTCTGAATGACTCAGAATATTGGTCCTTAAAAGTTGATTTAGCTTTCTCTGCCTGCAAATAAAAGGGAAGATGGGATGAGGGGCAGCGTTAGTCTGCAAAAGATCATTCTTAAATTATCCGGTCCAAGAAAGAAATACATGATCGTTAGTGAATTTTGTGAAGGGCACTGAGAACTAACATATTTCAGCCAGCATTCTTGATTTTTGTGTTGATAAATATCTGGAGAATAGCATTCATTCTCAGATGGGCAATAAACCCATATGTTTCATTTCTTGTCATTGGGTCCAGCGTTCTTAACTTGATTCAAACAGGCCATGCACCACTCAAATGCAGATTCTTTAGGGTGGGTAAGGCCCCATCTGACTGCATCTCCACCGTAATCGGTATGAAGTTCAACGTTACACTCAGGAGGAAGCCGCCTGCCAGCTATGATTTCATTGTCTGGCGAACATAAGTAGAGGATCAGAATTTAACAAACCAAACTATTCCCAGGCGTTTCTTTTGATAAAGGAGCAAGATAGTGAGAAAAACTAGTTCATGTTACAGTGCTTATGCACATATTAAGCGCAGATACTATCTATCCACAATATTATACCTAGTCCTTTCTTCCATGCAGAAAACAACTATTTAAAAAAAAAACTATGCACAACAACTAAACTTCCATTGGGAAACTAAGATAGAGAATAAAGTGAAAAATTCTTCAGAATCAACACAATACACTCAAATGATTTAGATTGAAAAATGAAGTATGTCATTACCAAATTCTTCTTCATCCTCAGGTTTGTGATGATGTTCCTTATTAATTATTGCAACAGGTATCCAAAGACCTATTTCTTCTGACAGCTCATCCCAGTCAACATCCAAAATTTGTGCAAGTAGACCTGCAAGATACTAAATGAATTTGTCAAAGTACAGATGGATTATGGACTAGGAAGAAGAAACCCTGGTTAACATCAATGCAAGGCTGATATAGGAAGCATGAACTGTAAAGATACGGTACTTGGGCCTAACTCAACCCCGAAAGCTAGCTTTTGAGGGGAGAATTTCCCAAGTCTATATAAGTAGACCACCAGTTCATTCCCCAACCAATGTAGGACTCTAACCTACTCTAACACCCCCTTCATGCTCAAGCCCAACTGGAGCATGGAATGGGATCCCAAATGGGGTGAACTCGGCACTGATACCATGTAAAATAAGGCACTTGGGTCTAACTAAACCCCAAAACCTATCAGCAGACCACCCGTCCATTCCCCAACAATTGTGGGATTCTAACATGAACATAAACAAAGTCGTAAATAAAGGAAACAACATAAAGTCAGAAGTAAAAGACTTACCAGCTTCCTCGGGGGCAATAGTTGAATTTGATGTCTTTCTATTAACAAGCTCCCTGGCTTCTTTTAATTTTTTCCGGCACCAACTTTTAATTGCGTCTGTTCATAAGAAAAATCATCAACAATGATAACCAGGAAGAAGTAAATGAGAAACAATGGAAAGATTACTACATAACTATAGGATATTGACGCTCAAAATTGACACATTATTCACAGAGCAGTAGAACTGACATAGAATGTATGATAAAAGTTCATAAACTATACCTACTCCATTCTATGCATAGACATCTATCATTCAAGAATGTCTTGAATAACATGCATTTAAGTGGAATATTAATTTTTGTTGCTGAAGAAGACATCAGACAAATATGGAATTATATACTCATAAAAGCAGTAATGCTGACATGTTCGAAAATATTGCAGTTCTAAGTGGAATCTGTGCGAACAAAAATATGAAGTAACATCTTTCATGGCATACTTTTGAACTCAGTTTATCAACTCAAGATGGATAAACATGCAGGTCATCCAGTGTCTCCAACGAATGGGAAACCACAGAGGGGGTGGGAGATCATTTTTATTAGATTACTGCAGTTGGAGGTGATTGGCTTTGCATTTCCCAAAAAATTTTACACCTAAACAAAAGTCTAGGCCTACTTGCTAAACTGGAAAGAATCAAAATGGATGCCCAGGACATAGATAGTTTTAGCTGGAAAAGAGAAAAAGATGGTTTGTACAACTACTAAATCAAATCAGGTTATACAATGTTTTTACTCGTCAAATGGTTTGATTAAATCATGGCCATGGCCTTGGAAACTAATATGAAAGACAACTTCTTCTTTATTTTTTATAACAGTGGGTTCCGGGGCAGCTTGCACACACTTCGACAAATTTCACAGTTACCTGCTACTCTCACAGTAAAGGTACCTCGTTACTCAGTCCATCTAGGCTTGGACAAATGAAAAGAAATCACCTAGTGCCTTTGCATCAGGTGGAATTAAAACCTGAGAGTTCATAGTTCTCTACCTACTTTATTGATCAATAGTCTATAACCTTGGGTGCAATACCAACCACAATTATTTGCTTCTTCTGAGTGACACATGTTTGACACAAGACAACCTCATCAAGAGGGGCTTCCAACTTGGAAACAGAGGCAATATGTGACAACAAAGTTCATAAAGTATCCGGCAACTATTTGTACATTGTACGGTTGAAACAGACCTATGTGCATGTTCTTCTCAATATTTGGACTTAACTGGGCCATGCTATAGACTACTAAAGATGCATTTGTGAGCTGGAATTCATGGAAGTTGGAAAATCAAGAAAAAGATCTGGCAAATGTTAACTGCAGGTATGTTTTGGTGTGTGTGGACGGAAAGACATGGAATCTCAACTCCAAATCATCCTCTGACTTGCTAGAACTGCTTGTCCTATGTAAATAACCTTTGATCATTTTCTAGATTCTGTTAGCTCCCTGAACTTATGATAGGATTTTCTTATGTAATGGACCTAACATTTCCTTTTTGTATCTACTGTATCTTCTTGATGGAATCAGTGAAACTATTTTATCACAAAAAAAGAAGTCAGATAGAGACATTTTCAATGAACTGCACATTTTTTTTGAAAAATTGTAAGTGTAATAATAATATAGCAAGAAGAAGGTGTTGTAGACAGTCCTTGTAAGGAACTAAAAGGATATCCTTTCCTATTCTTAAAGGGATTCATTTAAAAAAAATGTTTACACAAAAAATGAAACAAAAGTTAACAGTTCATCTCATCCCCTTCAGAAAAAGTAAATAGTTTATCTTATCTTCCATATAGATTTTCCTTTTATCTTAGATGAACTGCACCTCTTTAAACTTTTTTCTTTTCCATAGACCTTATAGAAGTGCTTGGTTTACGAACAAGTAAAGGTGAATCAATAGGGAGGATTTTTCATTGTTTGTTTAATTGTAGAGTTGTTCAAAACCGAACCATAACCAATACTCCAATTGCAAAATAGGCTTACTGTCTTGCTGATATCGAGTTATCATATTAGCGGTTGAGGAACTGCTTGAAATTTTATAGTTAATGGTTTAACCAGAGTACAATTTGCGCACTTCCCTTATGGTTTAGCCGTTTACCCATTAAAAATTATTAAATTTACAAATATTCCCTATGAATTTAAAGTGACCTTTGAAACCTTATACTTATTTCTCTTCATTCCTCGTCACGCAACAGTTGGCTCCATAAAGACAAAAATGGCGAATGCTCTCGGATCAATCATTCCTATTTGTGTTCAATTTTGTGTAGAGTAAACATATGAATTTTCTCTCATTGCTATAGTTTCAGAAGTTTATTGTTGATTTGACTTGATTCTTTCCAGTTCTATTAGTGTGGCAAAGTTGAAGCTAGTATCATCCTCTGGTTTTTCTTGAATTTAAGACTTAATTTCATCAGAGTTTAACCATGAAGAAAATATCATGAGCTAGCTTTAAATACCTTCTTGATTCAACTGCTAAACCAATATCGAACAAACCAATATCTTATTAGATCGATTAGCCGTTTAATACATTTTAAAAACCGACAAGCTTAACCGTTAAGCGCAAATATTCAATTGAACCGCCTGACATGCACCCTTAATCATTTGGGGCAGACACCTGTAAGGTGCCAGGAGATATTTTACAAGACTGACGTAACTTTACATGTAATTGTGTAACTCATCGTATTAATCACCTCCCCTCTCCCTACTCTGATGTCCCGCTTCTACCACATTTCTAAACAACCATATTTCACCCATCTATTGGCCCAGAATTGTTTAACAATCCTTTCCACTCCCCTTCCAGTTTGACTCCTACTTTCCATTCCTACACCATAAGCTTCACTGTCCTTGTTTTAGCCATGTCATTCAATACCCTAACATTCTAAGAAATCAGGTTTTGCTTCATTTTGATATGTTGCAAACAGACTTCCTGCTGGTCCTGGTCCCAATTGCCCCCAACTTAACATAACAAATTAGGTTTGTAATCTTTTGTATTCCTTTTGGTCTCAGAGTCCTACAAATTGGAGCTTCAATTCTCTTTATTTGTCTTCTCCTGTCTATCTTTAGAAACAAAGTTAGAGCTTCCCTCTCACAGCCTTCAAAATCAACCCCATAAGTTTTGCTCATGTTCATAGCATTATTATAAACCCATAGTGACGCGACATGTTGTCATAAGCCCTAGAGCGAAGCTCAAAATATGTTGAGCGCTTCACCTCGCTTAATGTGTGCTTTAGTATAGTCATCAAGGCACTATCACACACATTTCATTGCCAATGACGCTTCCTGGAGATGAAACTAAACAATTGATAATTCACTTCATAGTAAAACAAATTCAATTTCTTTGTCCATATATTTGTTATTCATGTTTATCATTAATAGTCTTGGACTAAACATATATTTAATTGTATTTTTCTCCATTTGTGTTTTTTTCATTAAAGCCCCAACAGACCTTATAGCTTATTTGCGCTTTTCATTTTTGAATTTTGATAACAATGTAACGGGCCCATTTAAGCCATCTCCATTTGATTTTCCAGTGGGATTGGTTTATCAACAAGAAAACCTACATTGCTTCCATTTCATAATCTGTTGCTCGGGCTCGCCACCCTGATAAAAGAGAAAAATTTCATCTTTATTCACAACTGTTATCACATTACCCTTTTTGTCATGCAATCTTTGCAATTCCCCAAGCCATGATTTATCATATTCAACAATTTGATTGTTTTCATTCTCCTTGGACAGTAGATAAACTGTATCTTTCCCATGTTGTATGATTAAAATTGCTTCCTCCTACATGTTGTTTTTGTGAAATCCGTAGAAGGCTAGGTATGGGATTAAGCTATGTTCTTTGTTCCTCTATCACCGTCGATGAGAGAGCTTTTCTTTCGAGAGGTTAGCATCTATCTTGACTAATAGAGGATCAACAATACGTGGAACTGCTATAGGTGGGGCCTCACTACTATAAAATAGTAGACCTTCCTCGGAGTTCATCCCCTTCCTAAAGATATTGTTAGGTTGGTTAGATAGGCCCAATAATGTGATCTTTACTTCACCCAGACCCAACTTATTTAAAACCACCACACATGCCGCACACGAAACACGACCACTTATTTTAAAATTTGATGCATGTTTTATAGCTTCTACTTGTCCCATCTTCTTAGTAATTCTTGGCCTCTCCTCTAAAACTATGCAAAGTCTAGAGGTCCTGGCTTCTTGCTCAACTCGTCGGGCATATTTGACCAGCACCAATGCCTCAACCTGCACGAACATGTCGATCAATCCCTCTTTATCTACCTCGAGAGAATTTGGGATTTCCTCTACTGTAGCCTTCACTTTTAATCGAGCCCATATAAGATGATTTCTTAGGATGGTCGCTACTTCGGTCTCCATCCAACCTCCACAAATGTTGCCTACTTCTTTGAATATCTATTGCGACCATAAACATGGGAGATCAACAATTCTTATCCAACATGATTCAGGTTCCCGATCTGCCGGAACAAACCATACCTGAGTGCCAATGTAGAGCATGTCCAGAAAAGCTCATCCTAATAAACTCATTCAAAAGATTTTTTTTTTGTTTGATAGATTAACTCATTACAAAGAGCATTCATCCTAATTTTACAATTTTTTTATGGTTCTCAACCCACCACAACTCTTCGTTATATGAATTTGGGAGAGACTAAGCTCTATGAGCAAGAGGAATTCCAAACACAACATCTACTCATCAATGAACAAAACCGGCATGCGAGCACAGATTCTGGAACTTGTTATTGCCTATCTCAATTTCCAACTTTTCGTAAAAAGCAATTGATTCATTAGTATCTTCATTTGGTAGGCATTTTTCAGCACTAATTTGTTGTTTTCCAGGTGAACCGAAGTCAGAAACTCATTTGAGTTAGTCTGGGGATAATTCTGTGCGGGTAATAGCAGAAGGTTTGGTTTAAAAGATAAAAAGGACTAGAATCTGAGACAACAAAAAATTAGATATTCTACCCACAAGCCCATGAATAAAGGAATAACATCCCTTTTCGCGTCTTTAGTAGTAATAAGAAATAACATTCTAAGTTGGAGGTCACTTCCTATACTAAGCATCCATTTAAAGAACTAAAGCACAACAATCAAGTCAGATTCATTTATCGATAACCTTTTCTTCCAACTATAGCCTCAGCATTTCTTAGAATGGAAAGACAAGACATTGAGACCATTTACTAAGGGAGAGGAGATAAAGGAAATATAGGAAACCAGTAGAAAAAGAGAACACCTGAAATTTGAAGCACAAGCGTCAACAACTTTACAACATAATTTATGAATAAATATATTGCCTTTTTACAAAAAGAAGAAAAATAAACTTGAGAATTTCGTTTCCGAGTATGATCTTAGTTAAAGAATGAAAATAATAAAGACCAATGGATCTTCATACAACAACTCTTGTGACTGTCAGGAACTGAGTGCCGGTACATTAAAAATATCTACTAAATGACTGCAGCAACTCATTAGTGTAAAGTTAGAAATTTCCTTTTTAGGATAAAATTCAGATCCCATATCAAAGAAATAATAAAGTCAGCAAATGGCTATTGAAGCGTCCGAAGAGTATATAACATCCAAATCCAATCAAACAACTGACAAGACTAACTTCTTTTTGCTACCAACTTCTTTGTCCCAAAAGATTAAACCTTTTGAGAACTATTTGAATTATGCTTTGGAAACTGCCTTCAAAAGTAGGTTTAAGTCAGCTTTCACCTCCGCAATCATTTTCCAAAAGAAACAACCTCAGAGACTCGTCCAAATATATTGCATAATCGGATCTCTAGTTTGATTAATTAACATTGATCTCATCATTCTTATTCCATTCTTCAATCAATATAACATTTCCTAGTTCAGTGAAAAATCTCAATTTTTACTTATTTTTTATTTTGGTAAAAGAGTAACTTGTAATGAGAGTTGGACAAGCTAGTTAGATCAATGTGATTAAGTCTTGTACCATACCGTAAATATTTTTCATGCCATCTTGATATACTATCAATGAAATCAGTGTAACTAATGAAAAAACATATTATGGTTGTCTCGTTCATGTGTCCCACTTTCTCAGTTATTTAATGATGGTCCCATGACAAAGGATGATAAGAAGTTCACAATTCATGTAGGCTAGAGTATAAAGAATGAAAAGATTGAATGACTTTAGTGTGTAAGTGAAGGCATAATCACCTCGTTGTAGTGTTGCATTGTCACGGGCATTGACACGTTTCAATGTTGCTAGTATTTCATCTGATATCTTTTGTTTAATTTGGTGTGGCAATTGCAGCACGTTTTCATCAACCAAAAATTCTTGCTTTAATCTGTTTATCTTGATGAGCAGGAAAAGAGAGATATATGTCAATGTCATCACGGCATAGGCATAAAGTAAAGAGATAAAGCATGAGGAAACAGTGTTACTAGTTGAATAAGTTGCAGAGGTTGTAGTTGTTTTCTTATTCGATTGGAGTCTTCCATTTTGGTAAGCTGATCTGGAGTATACCTAAAAGCTGTATGTATGTATAAATTTATGAGTGCATAAATATTAAATGTTGGATGATTTTGAAGGAGTTACGTTACCATTGATGGTTGGTGAAGTGTATGAATGAAGCACATAGAGAGCAACAAAAATGTTAATTGAACAAACAAGAATGGTAGTACGTTTGTAGGAACACCAATTAGAAGCCCACCACTCTGCTCTTCCCATCTCCTCTTCTTTGCTTCTTCAACTTCCCACTACACCATATCCCTTTTTCATTCACCAACCACAATATCAATTTTCCATTCCCGCTTCTTTTTCTGATTTACCAGCTAATCAACCTTCGGGATCGGGATCGGGATCGGAACCGGCGGATTTTAACCCAAAATTGGATAAAACTAAAAAGGCATTTTCACCATTTGTTTGTTATTTTTTAATTATGACTTGTGTGTTTAAGCTACAAGTCCTCCGCTCCAACTCTAGTCTAGTGCTCCCCCTTTTTTTTGGGTACCTAGCGTGCTCGTGTGTATGAGTGGCGAACAATTATGACTTGTGTGTTTAAGCTACAAGTCCTCCGCTCCAATTCTAGTCTAGTGCTCCCTTTTTTTGGGTACCTAGCATGCTCATGTTTATGAGTGGCAAATAAGTCAGTCGAGTTGAATATGAATAGATTGAAAATGAGTAAAAATAAAAATGATAAAGTACTCGGCTCAACTCACATTTTAAATGGATAAAAATGAATTATCCAATGGATAATATGGATACCCATATTATAGTAAAGATTCTGTTAAACGGTTTAAAAACAAAATCCTTTTAAAGTTTTATTTATCACTACACCCATAATAGGTCCCCTCCCTCTGCCCCTATCCCAAAAAAAATGTTAAAAGAAAATTGGTTCATTTTTTTATAAAAAAAATTAATTTTTCTTTAAAAATTTTTTATCAGCCAAACCCCCTTTTACCCCCCTCCCCCTACTAGATCCCCTCACCCTACGCCCCACCCCCATTATTCCAAAAAGAAAATGTAAATAATATTTTTTTTAAATTACCACCCCGCCCCCTAGCCCACAGACCCCCAATGCCCCTCCCCCAATCCCAAAAACGTAAAACAACTATTTTTTTATAAAAGAAAAAATTAAAAAAATCTTTTTTACCACTCCACCCCCCTACCAGTCCCCACCCCCACCCAAAAAAATTGTAAGAAAAAAATTATAAACCCACCCCCCATCCCAAAAAATGTTTAAAAAAATTAAATAAAAGAAAGAATTAAAAAAAATCTTTTTTACC
>JAJOOH010012406.1:0-29123 GCA_029582605.1 Solanum gracilifrons
ATCATTTTCTTCTTTTTCTCTATGTCTAGGTAAAACCCCAATTCTTAGGGTGTGATTTTGTGAATATGGGTTAAATTTACTGTTGGGTGTTGCTTATTGTTGGTATATTCACTGTTTAAATGTGATTTCGTTTAGTAGTTGTGTGTGAACTTAATGAGATTGTAGTTGCAAATACAATTTCATCTTAGTGTTTTTGGCTTGCTCGAGAGAGAGGTTTTAAAACTAAGACTACTAAATCGATAGCCGGTGGTTATTGGGTTGTCGTGGGTTCAGCTTGAGAGAGTGATTCCTAGGCTCTCTTCGACACTTTCAGCTCGAGTGAGTGAATGGGCTAAGGCGGAGGCTGTGCTTAAAAGCGGCAACTCGGTGTTCGAGAGAAGCCAAGTTGATTCGGGGTAAGTTACTCGAGAGAGAATTTACCCCAATAAAATCTAGCCTAGTTACAAATAATCAGCGATGTACTATCAATAACATTTACCCGATAATGTCTTTTATCCCATATTCCTGTCACATCTCAAGAATCCCGTCTCCATATCTCGTTTCCTTATAGTTTTGTCATTTTTGTTAATTAGCTAATACAAACCCCCATTGATAATTGACGCTTGCGTCACCCCTTAGATTTAGTATGTTTTTATTCGTTAATATTTACAACTATGATTGATTAGAACTTGATTATGATTTTTTATTAATTCTTGAAACCACTCCTTGTGGGAATGATCCCAACCCTTGGTTGGGTTATATCACTACACGCGATCGTTGTCACTTGAACCAAAGTAGTGTCCTGATATGTGAAGTCAAAATGGCGCCACTACCGGGGATTAGTGTTAGTTGAGAATTTGTAGTTAAGTAGGATTTTCGTTTCTGTTAGTCGTAGTTTACTTAGTTAATTTTTAGTTTAGTTTAGTTTGTCTGTGTGAATATTTTAGGAAGTATGAGTGTGAACGGCAGCCAAGTAGGCCATCAAGACCACATCGGAAACCTTAACAATGTAAATGAGCCTCATGTTAATGGCCCCCATCTCATAGGAGGTATTGGTGCCATTCGCTTGCCTCCGGCCGAAGGGAATGCTGTATTTCACATCACGAGTACCAAGTTGCAACTCTTGCAACTAAAGGGGATTCTCAGTGGATTAGATCATGAAGACCCTTATGAGCACATTCGAAATTTCGTAGAAGTGTGTAGACCATTCTCTTTCAAAATTATATCCCAAGAGTCGGTTCATCTATGATTGTTCCCATTCTCTTTGATGGGAGAAGCATGCAACTGGCTAGCTGAATTGCCACGCGACTCAATCACTTCGTGGGAGGAGTTGGTCACCATATTTAATGTGTGATTTTTCCCTCCCTCAAAGATGATGACTCTTCAGGAAAATATCCAAAGCTTTAAGCGTTTGGAGGGTGAGCCAATTCATGAGACTTGACTGTGATTCAAGAAGTTGGTGCTCCAATGCCCAACTCATGGCTTGCCTGACAACGTATTGCTGCAGTATTTCTACCGGAGCCTAGACTCGGTTAACAAGGGTGTTGCTGACCAACTTTACCCAGGAGGTTTGATGCAACAACCTTACATGATAGTAGCTCAGCTATTGGATGGCAGGACCACGATAAATTAGGCTTGATACACCCGTGAAGACCAAGTCTCCCCTTTTACATTCAAATTGACCAAGGAGTAGATGGAAAAAGATCAAGAGATGGACCAAAACATGGCCAAGATCATGACACAACTTGACATTTTGTCCAAAAATGTCATGGGAGTTGGTGCTCGGGGTGTCAATGTTGTGGGTATCGGGCGTGCAAATCTGGAAGAGGCTAACTTTGATGCTTTGTACAATGAAGAGGTGAACTTCCTAGCCAACCAAGGGGTGGTTATCGTTCAAATTACCCAAGGTAGGGTGGAAACTAAGGTTGGGCTAGAGATGAAGGTTTGGAAGAGCATGAATGGAGAGACCGTAATACTAATTGGAAGGATGGGGAGAAGGATAGGTGTGTGCCTCCCCACGAGCACCGAAAGCCAAAGGATTCGGAGGGTGGTAGGTCCGAGGATATGATTTATAGTATCCTTAACAAAGTTGAGGGGTTAGACAAGATCTTCAAAGTGATGAAAGAAGACGTGTCGACCCTTAGCCAGACCGTTACCTCCCATTCAGTAACAATTAAGCAGCTGGAGGCCTAAATGGGTCAGATGCCGTCTCACTTAAATCCAAGACAAAAAGGGGGTTGCCTAGCGACACCATGGTCAACCCCAAGAATGAGGTTTGAAGGTGGAGTTGCGTCGTTCTGCGACGTTAACTAAGGCGCTGTTTGGGAGGCAACCCAAAACCCCTTATTGCTGTTATTTGTGTTTTGGTAAAATAATGGTGTGTTGTTTGTACAGGTTGAAGTGTGGAAATTGTTTGAAAAAGTGCGGTGTGGCGAGCAACAGGGCCAGTCGGCGAGTCGCCGAAGAGGTCGATGTGCCCGACCTAATCCGCCGTTTGACTCAAGACATCTTCAAATTGGAGTTTGTAAAACTCGGCAAGCCTAGGAAATTATTGGAGAATCACCGACCATGCCGGCGATCTCCATCGAGATCGCCGTTGGGACTCCCACCCTAACTGGAGGTTTTGTAAAATTTGGCGAGGTAAATGAACTCTCGGTGAATAGCCTAGAGGATAGGCGAGCTCGACTAACGTCGTCGAATGGGTGAAAATTGGACAGTTTTATAGGCCAAAGGTTTAGAAGTTTCAAACTCATTCACTTTCCCTCACTTTTTATCTTTCCAAACTCACACTCACACGCTAGTTCCTATATTTTTGCATTTTTAGATTATTTTTAGTGTTGATTTGTGCTTTGAATTGGATTACATCGCCGCCTAGCATTTCAATCTTCTCTTTATCGACACCAAGGGTTGGTTTTCTATGCCCCAAGTTTATTTTATCAAAAACTATACTCATTTACAATAGCCTGATCTCGTTGAAGTGTTCTGATCCTGCCTGATAGGATTAGACTGTTTACATGTATGATTTAATTTGATAATCTTGCTAGAGTAGTTGTGACTTTTGAAATCCCATAATTGTATGCCTTAAACTGATTTAAATTTGAGGGGTTGAGTTTGGGTGTTATGGGTCTAAGCTTAGTTGAACTAGTGCATGCTTTGATTTTATTTTTGGGGGTTGCGGGGTTGAATTCGGGAAAGTGGGTTGAAGGTAGGCACGTTAGGTCGTTTGGCAAGCTGAGTCGAGCTCGCCAAACCACTTGGCGGTTTGCCTAGTGTCCCCATCTCACCTTTAATTTCTTGCTAAGTTAGTAGTTGAAGTTTGTAACTTTCGGCGAGAAGCCTGAGGTAGCCGAAAGCACTCGGCAACTCGCCAAAAGCACTCGGCGACTCGCCGAAAGGTTTCTTATTCGCCCTTTGTCTGCACCCCTGAACCTTTGTACACTGGAACTTTCAACGGGCCTGTTCTTGTTCGCCGAAAGCTATTGGCAACACGCCAAGTGGTTCCCCTATCACCTACTTGCTGTAGTTTATAAGATAATTCCTTCGACGAGCTCGATCTAGCTCGCTTAAGAAATTTGGCGATTCGCCCTCTGGTTTGGTAAATCTGTCTGAAATTGTTTTGCTGTGCTTTTGTTTAAGTTTTTCTAACTTCTCTTCGAGATTTTGCAGACATGACTAACTCAAAAGCTGCTGAAAGAATAACACTAGCCCAAGAGAAGTCCAAAGGGATTGAGATAAATGAGGATGCAGTTACGTCGAAAGTCAAAGCTACGAAACTACCTACAACTACTGGGAAAGGCAAGGGCAAGAGGCCCACTTCTGCCAGGAAGACCATTACCCTAGACCCTAATATTCCTTCGTGGGCCCGGGGATTCTGCAGGGTGGTGCATGTCTTTCTAGCAAACTCACACTCAACAGAACTTGGTGAATCTGGTATTGCTGTTTCTCCTGAGGTGACCTTGGGCACTGATGCCAAGCTCAGGGTGATGCATCGGGCACTGATACCCAGACAGACGGAGTGACTGTGTAGACAAGACCCCCTCTTTACCTCCCTCTCTGTTTTTCTTTATTTCACTGTTGGATAATTTTTATTTGCATTTGAGGACAAAAGTTTTTATTTGTGGTGGGGTGAGGCCCACCTTTGTGTGACCTTTGGGGATATTAGTTTTGTTTATCTATTTGGGCTTGGTGCTTAATATTATGTTATACAATGCTTTTTGTGGAAGGTTTGAGCTTGTGGCTCCTTGTTTTTAATTGAAAATGATTTTTGACCCATTCGAATTTTTTTTGCCACCTCTTGTATGTATTGAATATGGTTGTTCTCTTGCAAATTTGAGTGTCGGTTTTGATCAACACCAATGACTCGAATAGTGCTCATAATCGAACAAACATGAATGTGCGGCTACGATGAGGCCAAATGAAGTTGCATAGTCAATATGTGAACTCTTTGCATCTCATTGTGACTAGCCAACTATCAAATTGATTATCTTGCAATGAACGTTGCACACTAGCGAGAATGTGGAGTCTTGTTTGACTTTGGTGTCGATGCCTTGCATGATGAGCTTACTGTGAACCATGCATGATAACACCTAGAATTTGCCCCGTTGGTCCGGTCGACTAAGTAAGGCTATCTCTTGATATGATCTGAGGTAATTTCAAAGAGTGTGAGCCAATTTAACATATACCTCTTTTGTGGCTTACCTTGTGAGTGTGTGAACCTCCTTTGAACACTCTTTTAACCTTACCTTCCTTTGGATGAAACTTGATGAAAACATGACCTTTCTTAATTCGCTACCTATAATCTTCTTGAATTGTGGTTGATCGAATAGCCAACTTAGGCCAAAAGCCTAAGTTGGGGGTGTGGTGACAAGAGAAGGCAAGTTAAGAAGTGCAAGAAAAGTCCCCTTTAACCTATGGTGTTGAGAAAAATGGAATCCCTCCATACAAAAATAGAAGAAGAGAAGAAAAGAATGAAAATGAAAAAGAAAAAGTTGTGAAATAAAGTTACGAGAAATGTAAAAAGAAAGGGTGTTCCGAACAATCCATCGAAGTGAATAATGGGATGACTTATGAGCACTAAAGAAAATGATGAAAGAAGAGGAAATGGAGAGTTGAAAGAACCACATTTCACGAGGATGAAAGTCACTGAGCGTAAATGACCATACCTTTGCACTCATCCCCATTACAAGCCTTGAAAAGACCTTTTTGATCTTGAGTGAGCTGAAACAATTGTTGATTGGAAAATACGGGCAAACCTATGGGTGAAAGCATGCATTGTGTTCTTCTTTGTGACAGTGAGCGTTGCATTTGATTCTGAAACTTTAAATGATTAAACCATTGTGTGTGAATATGGAATCATTCTTTGTGTGAGGGCATTTGAATACCTTTGTTGAGCTCGAACTTGCCTTTGAAGCAAATATAGTGAGCTTGAGATTCTTTGATAATGGTGTGTCACAACTTGAAACTTTGAGTGCACATTTGATCTTCGCATGAGTAAATTGAGTCTTGTGTGTGCATTCATGATTGCGTCTTGTGTAGCACTGTTCGAGACATCCTTTTTGAACTGCCGAACTTGAGGACAAGCAAAAGTTTAAGTTGGGGGTGTTGATGAGTCCGCAATTTGGACTCATTTAGGGCTTTATTTTAATAGAATTAGTGTTCTCAAATGCATATTTTGTCTCAATAACTGATGTAAATCCTTAAGTTTCAGGTATTTAGAGTTTGAGGCAAAGCATGGACACTACTTGGCAAAAAGAAAAAAAACGGTTGAAATGACGAAGAAAAGAAGGCCTGAGGATCGTATAATACATTCGGAGAGTCGCTGAGAGGCCTTAACGTCGCCCAAAGTTCCAGTGTGCTGAGCCCTGAAGTAAAAGATCAAGTCGGCGATGAAAAATAGCAGTCGGCGTGTCGCCGAACAGTTCCGCGAAGTAGTACTATATCGCACAATGATTCAGAACGCGAAGATGCTAAAGGCAAGAGTGGAAAGGCGATGAAGCAGACCAAAGGGCGGATCGCCGAGTGCATCGGCGATCTCGACTAACTGCGCCAAATGATCCTTCGCAGCACATTTTTTTGACAACTGTAAATACTAGTTTGAATTTTTATTTTAGTAAGCAATTTTCAAATACAACATTTTATTTTTCTAAGTTTTCAAGTAGAGAATATTTTGCTTATCTTTTGAAGATTTGAAGACTTCCAATTTCAAGAAATTGGAAGTGGGTGTTGAAGATTCTTAATCTTAGACTCGTTTAAAGTGAATATAAATCATATCCAGTTGATGTTACTTCGATTTGGTATCATTTTCTTCCTTTTCTCTATGTCTAGCTAAAATTCCAATTCTTGGGGTGTGATTTTGTGAATATGGGTTAAATTTACTGTTGGGTGTTGCTTATTGCTGGTATATTCTCTGTTTAAATGTGATTTCATTTGTAGTTATGTGTGAACTTAATGAGATTGTAGTTGCAAATACGGTTCATCGTAGTGTTTTTGGCTAGCTCGAGAGAGAGGTTTTAAAACTAAGACTACCAAATTGATAGCCGGTGGTTATTGGGTTGTCGTGGGTTTAGCTCGAGAGAGTGATTCCTAGGCCCTTTCCCATGTTTTCATCCTGAGAGAGTGAATGGTCTAAGGCGGAGGCTGTGCTTAAAAGAGGTAACTCGGTGTTTGAGAGAAACTGAGTTGATTCGGGGTATGTTTCTCGAGTGAAAATTTACCCCAATAAAGTCTAGCCTAGTTACAAATATTCAGCGATGTACTATCAATAACATTTACCCAATAATGTCTTTTTATAGCGACCCTAAAAATGAACTCGTGAAACTAGAGCCTCGTGTGTTGGTATGTAGTTGGTAATCTTGTATAAATGCTTAAAAATGGTGTTAGAGGTCAGTTTGGTGTGTTGGAGGTCAAACGTCAAGAGACGTCCACGACGTTCGAAAACTAGTCTTGTGTGTACTAGTGTGTTGTCCTTGATTTGGTGAGTTGTTTGGAGTCAAAAAGCAGTGGAAGTGACCCTAGTATTTGGTGAGTTGTTTGGAGTCAAAACGCCCGGGTACGACTCCCCGAGGACCACACTAAAGGTCCTAGAGGACCCAAACGCTGACCTAAAAGCAGTCAAAACCAACAGCCATCCAAAAGCCCCATTGACGGGTCATCAATGGATTGACAGGGCATTGATTGGCTTCATGAGTTGAGACTTCGTCTCCTCACCAAAGCCTCCCCAACACCCTCTCTGAACCTTTTGACGAGCAGCCAGGACTGGTCGTCAATCCATCCCAAAACTTTCTCTCTCTAAAATTCTCTCAAGTTCAAGAAAGAAGAAGGTGGAGAGCTAGGGTTTCAAATTGAGGGTTCCTTCCACCAAATTGTGATTTCATCAATTGAGGTATGATGACTCTTTATCTAAAGATAGTTTTCACTTTAGAGCCAATCTCAAATCAATTTCAAAGTTTTCCAATAAGTTATGAAAAAGCTTGTTTCTCAATTCTCTCAAGGGTTCTTGCATGAAAATGGTTTCAATGATTAGATATGATGTGATTAATGTTTTATTGAAGGATTTTGAATGAAACAAAACTATATGAACCCTTGTCTTCCACAAAACCCTAGAATTTGCTTATGAAGTGGGTTATTTGCTTATAATCAAAAGTTTATGAAATTCTGTTTGGATTGCATTGTATTGGTGACTCATATGATTTTCTATATCTATCTATGATGAATTGTTGATGTATGGATGAATTGAGAGTTGTGGCCTTATGGGTAAGTTATGGATGAATTCTATTGTGGTAAGTAAAATGGTTGGGACTTGAGTTTTTTTTATTATGGCTTAGGAGGATGGTAACTTGGCTTAATCTCATATTATTGATATAATTGTTCTTGTTTGGTTTTATCCACATATGGTGGAGGTGTTTAATTATGGAAAGTATTATGGACATGGCCTTGAAGGCATTATTTATTGAATTAAAGTGTTATGAAGTTATGAAGTGTTATTGTACTACGTGAAGGTATAAATATGAAGGTATTCTTATGGACATAAGGTGATCTTGTATAAAGTGTTATTGCATTTTGATTGAAAGTGTGATCTCTTTTATTGTTCATATATGTGATGATGTTAAACTATGAATAGTCTCTATATGGTAATGTTGGGGCTTGCTTGGTAGACTTAGATGTCCCTTCTTGTTACATGAAAGCTTATGGAATGAATGAATGTCTAGGATAGGTAGACCTAAGCATGGTGCCCTTTCTATGAATGATAAAAGAGGACTTCTAGGCTAAACCTTGAATCGGTAGACCTAAGCATGGTGCGCTTTCATAAGTTTAGATTCCTAAGTGAATGAAAAACCTTGAAGTGGTGGATCTTAGGGTGATGACCTTTTTCTTGTGTGAAATGATAGAATTTGAGTTGGTGGACCGGAACGGTAGAAAACCCTCTCTAAGAAAGTTAATAAGCTTTCTTAATGAACCTTGATCGGTAGATCCTTGTGGTGCCCTTCTTGGTTGAAGTACTATGGGCCGGCTAGACTTAGTGACGGAGCCCTCTCTAGTATATACAGGTGAATGAAATTACTCCATGGGAACAAAGGCTAAACACCGAGTGGGTATGGTTAAGAAGGTAGCCCTCTCCGAATATGAGGTTCGGGTACAATGAACTTCTTTGGATATCCCCTAAACCATGTGACTACATGGGTTGCTTATTAGGTCTACCCTTGGCAAGTGGAACACCTTCCATTCCACGGAGTAGGGTAGACTCATGATTCCATGCCTAGCTAGTATGGTCTATGTCGGTTAATGCCTATTCCCATCATGTGGGATGTGCACTCTAGTTATTGGATTAGGTTCTACAATGTGTAGGTGGTAGTATGGGATGCTATCTACACATGGCACGAGTAGGCCTAGAGGATGCTAAGGTGAGTTCCCTAATTCTAAATAACTATTACGTGAAAGTTTCCTAATTGCTTGATTGTCTCCTAAAATGGTGTAATAAAGAATGTTGACTTAGTATGTTATATTGTATTGATAAATTCTTTATCTATGGTAACCCTTAGGAATACTTATGTTTATATGAAGAGGTTGTATGGGTGGAAACTTCATGTCTCACTTAAGTGTGGCTTAGGGTGACTTGAGATAGACGTTTCAAGATAATTAAATAACTTACTTGACTATTATGTTTATGTGTTGTACATTGGTACTAGTTGAGTATGTCTATTATGTGGGTATTGTCTTATATGTGGATGATGACTTGAAATGTGTCTCTTATACTTGTTTTATGAAGGTTTTTATAAAAAATGGCATGAAATCATTTATCTCAAATAAATGTCCGTTTTAGCATGTTTTTGCATAGTCATCATACTTAGTACTTAATGGTGCCAATTCTATATTTTCCCTATTTTCTACAAGTGTAGGTTCCGGCAAGTGAGCAGGTTCTATAGTAATCTTGGGATTTGAAGTTCTTCCAAGATCTTGTGGTATGTCCTCATATGTCGAGGACAAGACTTTTCTATTCTAGTTTTATGATAAGGTTCTTGTAATAAACTTAATATACCTCTTTTGATTGTAAAGGGCCGTGTCCCTAATTTGTTTTCAGGTTTATATCTAAGATGGCTAATAGACTTAGTATTCCGCTTGCGTACTTTTGAAAGATGTTTTTAAAAGTGACCTTTGAGTCTTATGGATTTTGTTTTAAAGAGTTTTTACTTCTGTACTATTTTACATATCTAATATGATGAATGCTAAGGGCTTGTATAAGACCTCCGAGAGGTCGAATACGCATATTACGACTTCGGGTGCTCTCGTGTTGGGACAAACTTATTATCACAGCATAAGGTTTTAGAAAATGGTTCTTAGGTTCAAAGTCTCAAAAGCCACGTCCAGTAGAGTCTTGTTCATCGGTGTGAGTCGGGACACATCTATGAGCGAGAGGCTATAGGACGGTAAAAGTTATACTTCTTTCATTATTCTTGAAGTTGTGCATTAGAGTTTGGTCTATAAGTTTCCTTTTCCTAATACTTCTCTTGTATTTATATGATATGAATACGAGGGCTAACCGAAGGAGAGCGGAAGAGGATATAGTTGATGAGGGAGTTCCTCCCCAAGGTGTGCAAGGTCTTCAAGGTGACCAAGTCGCTATAGGTGAGCAAGAGAATGAGGTTCTGGTGGTTCCCCTAGAAATGACTAATGAGGAGATTAGGGAGGCTTTTCTAACTCTAGCCCGAGCCATGATGGCTCAAGTGAATAGAGATGAGAGGCCTAGGCTGAATGCTAATCAGAGCACTGCGGCCTCAAGATTAAGAAACTTTGTGAGGATTAATCCTCCTATCTTTCTTGGCTCTGGAATGGGAGAATATCCCCAAGGATTCTCGGATGAAATTTACAAGATTGTAGATGCTATGGTTGTGTCATCTAGGGAGAAGGCGGAGTTGGCTCCCTACCAATTGAAAGAGGTGGCCCATATTTGGTTTACTTAATGGAAATCCAATAGATAGGTTGAAGCGGGTCCTATAGAATGGGAGGAGTTTAAGGAAGCATTCCTAGGAAAGTACTTTTCCCGTGAGAAGAGAGAGTGTACGATTGAGGAGTTCATAAACCTTAAGAAAGGTAGTATGAGTGTGGAGTAGTATGATTTGAAGTTTACCTTGTTGTCTAGATATGCTCCATCCTTGGTGTCTAACCCTAGAGCGGTGATGAGTAGGTTTGTTACCGGTGTATCCTACTTGGTTAAGGAAGAGTGTCGTATGACAATGCTCCATGGTGACATGAATATCTCTAGGCTTGTTGTGTATGGTCAATCTATTGAGGAGTCCAAATTTATGAGGGTGAAGAAGTATTTGAAAAGGTGTAGGTTCGATGAGCAAGGACAACCTAGGTTTAAGAAGAGGGTTCTTAATCAAGATTTCTCAAGTTCTCCTAAGGTAAACCAAGAGAGAGGTGGTAGTTCTCAATTTGTTAGTCCGACTTGTTCCACTTGTGGAAAGAAGCATTTTGGGAAATGTCTAGACGGTACTAATGGGTGGTATGGTTGTGGAAAGGATAATCATGAGGTGAAAGATTGTCCTAGTCTTGCGGCTAAAGGGAGAGATGCTAAGCAAGTTTCTTATAGTGGTCAATATGTTGAGGGTCAAAAGAAGACTCATTTCTATGCTCTCCAAGTTAACAAGGAAGCAAATCCGTATGAAGGTACTGGTAAGTCACAGTTCCATTTTGTAATGAGATCTTTATTTGTTGTTTATGATGGCCTAGATGGGTTTATCCTAAGTGGGGGATGGTATTTTGAATAGTAGGTTGTGGTGAGTTTTGACATCCTCGTCACTTTCTTCTATTCCTATTTAAGATTGAGAAATAGAGTTTCTTGTGGCATGTTGCATGTTTTGGAGTCTTATGTGAAAATGTGTTTCTTTAGTCTCCTTATGATATGCATGTTTTAAGTTGAATTCTTGTTAAATGAGAAACTTAGTTTTCATAATGATGTCTCTCATGTTTATTTGCATATATGATGAGTTGCTAAAATATTTCATGAGTTGACTAGTTGAGCATTCTTAAGTGTATTCTTCATGTGGCATGATTGTGTTTTAATGAGATAATTCCATATTGTGTTCTTTGATGTTGTTATGAGCATGAGGTGCTATGGAGAAGGAAGGTCCTCCATTAATGGAAAAGTTTTGATGCATGTTGAGTTGTAGGTATGATTCCTACTTCCATAAATTTGAATGAAGTTGAATTGTAATGCCTTGTTATGTAGAGTTGATGTTTACTCCTTAATCAGTGCTTTTATATAGATATTGTATGATTGTTGCTGGCTGCTAGTCTTGAGTCATTACCCTTAATGTTTTTAAGTGTCATTCGAGGACGAATGTTTCCAAGTGGGGGATAATGTAGCTACCCTAAAAATGAACTCGTGAAACTAGAGCCTCGTGTGTTGGTATATAATTGGTAATCTCGTATAAATGCTTAAAAGTGGTGTTAGAGGTCAGTTTGTTTGTGTTGGAGGTCAAATGTCAACAGACGTCCACGACGTCTGGAAACTACTCTTGTGTGTACTAGTGTGTTGTCCTTGATTTGGTGAGTTGCTTGGAGTCAAAAAGCAATGGAAGTGACTTTATTGTCTAGATGAGCATGTTTAGGGTCAAAACGGCTGGGTACGACTCCCCAAGGACCACCCTAAGGGTCCTTGAAGAGGACCCAAACGCTGACCTAAAAGCTCTCAAAACCAGCAGCCATACACGAGCTCCATTGACGGGTCGTCAATGGATTGACAGGGCATGGATTGGCTTAGTGAGTTGAGACTTAGTCTCCTCACCAAAGCCTCCCCAACACCCTCTCTGAACCTTTTGATGAGCAGCCAGGATGGGCCGTCAATCCATCCACGGTCTGTGGATGGTTGCCGTCAATTGGCATTGTGTTGCTGTCCAAAAAAAATCTGCCAAGCCACGGTGGTTTGGTAAATTCCACCCTTGGCCAATTAAATGCACGGACAGTTGTTTTAACTTATTTTAGGTATTTTAAAGCTATTAAAATATTTAAAAGGCATTTTTGAATTCATTCTTCAAATTAAAACTCCCAAAGACTTTCTCTATATAAAATTCTCTCAAGTTCAAGGAAGAAGAAGGTGGAGAGCCAGGGTTTCAAATTGAGGGTTCCTTCCACCAAATTTTGTTGGGATTTCATCAATTGAGGTATGGTGGCTCTTTATCTAAAACTAGTTTTCCCTTTAGAGCCAATCTCAAATGAATTTCAAAGTTTTCCAAAAAGTTATGAAAACGCTTGTTTCTCAATTCTCTCAAGGGTTCTTGCATGAAAATGGTTTCAATGATTAAATATGATGTTATTAATGTTTTATTGAAGGTTTTTGAATGAAAAAAAATTCTATGAACCCTTGTCTTCCACAAAACTCTAGAATTTTCTTATGAAGTGGGTCTTTTGCTTATAATCAAAAGTTTATGAAGTTGTGTTTGGATTGGATTTTATTGGTGACTCGTATGATTTTCTATATAAATCTATGATGAATTGTTGATGTGTGGATGAATTGAGAGTTGTGACCTTATGGGCAAGTTATGGATGAATTCTCTTGTGGTAAGTAAAATTGTTGGGACTTCAGTGTTGTTGATTATGGCTTTGGAGGATAATAAGTTGGCTTAATCTCATATTATTGATATAATTGTTCTTGTTTGGTTTGATCCACTTATGGTGGAGGTGTTTAATTATGGAATGTATTATGGACATGGCCTTGAAGGCATTAACTATTGAATTAAAGTGTTATAAAGTTATGAAATGTTATTGCACTATGTGAAGGTATAAATGTGAAAGTATTCTTATGGACATAAGGTGATTTTGTATAAAGTGTTATTGCATTATGATTGAAAGTGTGATCTCTTTTATTGTTCATATATGTGATGATGTTAG
Organism: Solanum gracilifrons; assembly: GCA_029582605.1. Taxonomy (NCBI): domain Eukaryota; kingdom Viridiplantae; phylum Streptophyta; class Magnoliopsida; order Solanales; family Solanaceae; genus Solanum; species Solanum gracilifrons. The sequence goes on from JAJOOH010012406.1 coordinate 13,369, forward strand.
ACTATGAATAGTCTCTATATGGTAATGTCGTGGCTTGCTTGGTAGACTTAGATGTCCCTTCTTGTTACATGAAAGCTTATGGAATGAATGAATGTCTAGGATGTGTAGACCTAAGCATGGTGCCCTTCTAAGAATGATAATAGGGGACTTCAAGGCTAAGCCTTGAAACGGTAGACCTAAGCATGGTGCGCTTTCATAAGTCTAGACTCCTAAGTGAATGAAAAACCTTGAAGTAGTGGACCTTAGGGTGATGACCTTCAACCTTGAAGTAGTGGACCTTAGGGTGATGACCTTCTTCTTGGGTGAAATGATAGACTTAAAGTTGGTCGACTGGAACAGTGGAAAACCCTCTCTAAGAAAGTTAATGAGCTATCCTAATGAACCTTGATCGGTAGATCGTTGTGGTGCCCTTCTTGGTAGAAGTACTATGGGTCGGCTAGACTTAGTGACGGAGCCCTCTCTAGTACATACATGTGAATGAAATTACTCTATAGGAACAAAGGCTAAGCACTGAGTGGATATGGTTAAGAAGGTAGCCCTCTCCGAGTATGATGTTAGGGTACAATGAACTTTTTTGGATATCCCCTAAACCATGCACCTACATGGGTTGTTTATAGTTCTACCCTTGGCAAGTAGAACACCTTCCACGGAGTAGGGTAGACTCCTGATTCCATGCTTAGCTAGTATGGTCTATGTCGGTTAATGCTTATTCCCATCATGTGGGATGTACACTCTAGTTATTGGATAGGTTCTACAAAGTGTAGGTGGTAGTATGGGATGTTATCTACACATGGCACGAGTAGGCCTAGAAGATGCTAAGGTGAGTTCCCTAAGTCTAAATGACTATTACGTGAAAGTCCCCAAATTCCTTGAATGTCTCCTAAATTGGTGTAATAAAGAATGTTGACTTAGCATGTTATATTGTAATGATAAATTCTTTATCTATGGTAACCCTTAGGAACACTTAGGTGTATATGAAGAGGTTGTATGGGCGGAAACTTCATGTCTCACTTAAGCGTGGCTTAGTGTGACTTGATATAGAGGTTTCAAGATAAAGAAAGGATTTACTTGACTATTATGGTTATGTGTTGTACATTGGTACTAGTTGAGTATGTCTATTATGTGGGTATTGCCTTATATGTGGATTATGACTTGAAATGTATCTCTTATACTTGTGTTATGAAGCTTTTATAAAAAATGGCATGAAAGCATTTATCTCAAATAAATGTCCGTTTTAGCATGTTTTTGGATAGTCATTATACTTAGTACTTAATGGTGCCAATTCCATATTTTCTACAAGTGTAGGTTCCGGCAAGTGAGCGGGTTTTATAGTAAGCTTGGGATTTGAAGTTCTTCCAAGTTCCTGTGGTATGTCCTTATATATCGAGGATAAGACTTTTCTATTCTAGTTTTATGATAAGGTTCTTGTAATAGACTTTATAGACTTCTTTTGATTGTAAAGGGCCGTGTCCCTAGTATGTTTTCAGGTTTATGTCTTAGATGGCTAAGAGACTTACTATTCCGTTTGTGTACTTTTGAAAGATGTTTTTAAAAGTGACCTTTGAGTCTTATGGATTTTGTTTTAAAGAGTTTTTACTTCTGTACTATTTTACATATCTAATATGATGAATGCTAAGGGCTTGTATAAGACCTCCGAGAGGTCGAATACGCATATTACGACTTCGGGTGCTCTCGTGTTGGGACAAACTTGTTATCAGAGCATAAGGTTTTAGAAAATGGTTCTTAGGTTCAAAGTCTCAAAAGCCACGTCCAGTAGAGTCTTGTTCATCGGTGTGAGTCGGGACACATCTATGAGCGAGAGGCTATAGGACGGTAAAAGTTATACTTCTTTCATTATTCTTGAAGTCGTGCATTAGAGTTTGGTCTATAAGTTTCCTTTTCCTAATACTTCTCTTGTATTTATATGATATGAATACGAGGGCTAACCGAAGGAGAGCGGAAGAGGATATAGTTGATGAGGGAGTTCCTCCCCAAGGTGTGCAAGGTCTTCAAGGTGACCAAGTCGCTATAGGTGAGCAAGAGAATGAGGTTCCGGTGGTTCCCTCGAAAATGACTAATGAGGACATTAGGGCGGCTTTTCTAACCCTAGTTCCAGCCATGATAGCTCAAGTGAATAGAGATGATAGGCCTAGGGTGAATGCTAATCAGAGTTTCGCGGCCTCAAGATTGAGAGAATTTGTGAGGACGAATCCTCCTATATTTCTTGGCTCTAGAATAGGAGAAGATCCCCAAGGATTCTTGGATGAAATCTATAAGATTGTAGATGCTATGGGTGTGTCATCTAGGGAGAAGGCGGAGTTGGCTTCCTACCAATTGAAAGAGGTGGCCCAAATTTGGTTCACTCAATGGAAAGCCAATAGACCGGTTGAAGCTGGTCCTATAGAATGGGAGGAGTTTAAGGAAACATTCCTAGGAAAGTACTTTTCCCGTGAGAAGAGAGAGTGTACGATTGAGGAGTTCATAATCCTTAAGAAAGGTAGTATGAGTGTGGAGGAGTATGCTTTGAAGTTTACCTTGTTGTCTAGATATGCTCCATCCTTGGTGTCTAACCCTAGAGAGGAGATGAGTAGGTTTGTTACCGGTGTATCCGACTTGGTTAAGGAAGAGTGTCATACGACAATGCTCCATGGTGACATGAATATCTTTATGCTTGTTGTGTATGCTTAATCTATTGAGGAGTCCAGACTTATGAGGGTGAAGAAGGATTTGAAAAGGGGTAGGTCCTATGACTAAGGACAACCTAGGTTTCAGAAAAGGGTTCCTAATCAAGATTTCTCAAGTGCTCCTGAGGTAAACCAAGTGAGAGGTTGTAGTTCTCAATTTGTTAGGCTTAATTGTCCCACTTGTGGAAAGAAGAATTTTGGGAAATGTCTAGCTGGTACTAATGGGTGCTATGGTTGTGCAAAGGATGACCATAAGGTGAGAGATTGTCCTACTCTTGCGGCTAAAGGAATAGATGCTAAGCAAGCTTCTTATAGTGGTCCATATGTTGAGGGTCAAAAGAAGATTCGTTTCTATGCTCTCTAAGCTAACAAGGAAGCAAATCCGTATGAAGGTGAAGGTAAGTCACAATTCCTTTTTGTAATGAGATCTTTGTTTATTGTTTGTGATGGCCTAGATGGGTTATTCCTAAGTGGGGGATGGGATGTTGAATAGTAGGTTGTGGTCAGTTTTGACCTCCTCGTCACTTTCTTCTATTCCTATTTAAGCTTTAGACATAGAGTTTCTAGTGTGATGTTGCATGTTTTGGAGTCTTATGTGGAAATGAGTTTCTTTAGTCTCCTTATGAAATGCATGTTTTTAGTTGAATTCTTGTTAAATGCAAAAATACGTTTTCATAATGTTGTCTCTCATGTTTATATGCATATATGTTGAGTTGCTAAAATATTTCATGAGTTGACTTGTTGAGAACGCTCAAGTGTATGCTTCATGTGGAATGATTATGTTTTAATGAGATAATTCCATCTTGTGTTCTTTGATGTTGTAATCATCATAAGGTGCTATGGAAAAGGAAGTTCCTCAAATAAATGAGAAATGGAATAAATGATAAATGGAAAATGTTTGATGCATGTTGAGTTGTAGGTTTGATTCCTACTTCCATAAATTTGAATGAAGTTGTGTTGTAAGGCCTTGTTATGTGGAGTTGATGTTTCCTCCTTAATCAGTGCTTTTATATTAATAATGTATGATTGTTGTTGGCTGCTAGTCTTGAGTCATTACCCTTAATGTTTTAAAGTGTCATTCGAGGACGAATGTTTCCAAGTAGGGGATAATGGAGCGACCCTAAAAATGAACTCGTGAAACTAGAGCCCCGTGTGTTGGTATGTATTTGATAATATTGTATAATTTCTTAAAAATGGTGTTAGAGGTCAGTTTGGTTGTGTTGGAGGTCAAACGTCAAGAGACGTCCACGACGTCTGGAAACTAGTTTTATGTGTACTAGTGTGTTGTCCTTGATTTGGTGAGTTGTTTGGAGTCAAAAAGCAGTGGAAGTGACCTTAGTGTCTAGATGAGCATGTTTAGGGTCAAAACTCCAGGGTACAACTCCCCGAGTACCACCCTAAGGGCCCTTGAAGCGGACCCAAACGCTGACCTAAAAGCTGTCAAAACCAGCAGCCATCCACGAACCCCATTGACGGGTCGTCAATGGATTGACGGGGCGTGGATTGGCTTCATGAGTTGAGACTTAGTCTCCTCACCAAAGCCTCCCCAACACCCTCTCTGAACTTTTTGACGAGCATCCAGGAAGGGCCGTCAATCCAGCCACGGTCCGTCGATAGTGGCCATTAATTGGCACTGTGTTGCGGTCCAAAAAGAATCTGCCAAGCCAGGGTGGTTTGGTAAATTCCACCCTTGGCCAATTAAATGGATGGATGGTTTTTTTAATTCATATTTAGGTATTTTAAAGGTATTAAAACATTTAAAAAGGTATTTTTGAATTCATTCTTCAAATTAAAACTCCCAAACACTTTCTCACTCTAAAATTCTCTCAAGTTCAAGGAAGAAGAAGGTGGAGAGCTAGGGTTTCAAATTGAGGGTTCCTTTCACAAAATTTTGTTGAGATTTCATCAATTGAGGTATGATGACTCTTTATCTAAAGATAGTTTTCACTTTAGAGCCAATCTCAAATCAATTTCAAAGTTTTCCAATAAGTTATGAAAAATCTTGTTTCTCAATTCTCTCAAGGGTTCTTAAATGAAAATGGTTTCAATGATTAGATATGATGTGATTAATGTTTTATTGAAGGATTTTGAATGAAAAAAAAAACTATATGAACCCTTGTCTTCCACAAAACCCTAGAATTTGCTTATGAAGTGGGTTATTTACTTATAATCAAAAGTTCATGAAATTCTGTTTGGATTGCATTGTATTGGTGACTCGTATGATTTTCTATATCTATCTATGATGAATTGTTGATGTATGGATGAATTGAGAGTTGTGGCCTTATGGGTAAGTTATGGAGGAATTCTATTGTGGTAAGTAAAATGGTTGGGACTTGAGTTTTTTTTATTATGGCTTAGGAGGATGGTAACTTGGCTTAATCTCATATTATTGATATAATTGTTCTTGTTTGGTTTTATCCACATATGGTGGAGGTGTTTAATTATGGAAAGTATTATGGACATGGCCTTGAAGGCATTATCTATTGAATTAAAGTGTTATGAAGTTATGAAGTGTTATTGTACTATGTGAAGGTATAAATATGAAGGTATTCTTATGGACATAAGGTGATCTTGTATAAAGTGTTATTGCATTATGATTGAAAGTGTGATCTCTTTTAATGTTCATATATGTGATGATGTTAGACTATGATTAGTCTCTATATGGTAATGTTGTGGCTTGCTTGGTAGACTTAGATGTCCCTTCTTGTTACATGAAAGCTTATGAAATGAATGAATGTCTAGGATCGGTAGACCTAAGCATGGTGCCCTTTCTATGAATGATAAAAAGGACTTCTAGGCTAAGCCTTGAATCGGTAGACCTAAGCATGGTGTGCTTTCATAAGTCTAGACTCCTAAGTGAATAAAAAAACTTGAAGTGTTGAACCTTAGGGTGATGACCTTCTTCTTATGTGAAATGATAGACATAGAGTTGGTGGACCGGAACGGTAGAAAACCCTCTCTAAGAAAGTCAATGAGCTATCCTAATGAACCTTGATCGGTAGATCCTTGTGGTGCCCTTCTTGGTAGAAGTACTATGGGTCGGCTAGACTTAGTGATGGAACCCTCTCTAGTACATACATGTGAATGAAATTACTCTATGGGAACAAAGGCTAAGCACTGAGTGGATATGATTAAGAAGGTAGCCCTCTCCGAGTATGAGGTTAGGGTACAATGAACTTCTTTGGATATCCCCTAAACCATGTGCCTACATGGGTTGCTTATTACTTCTATCCTTGGCAAGTAGAACACCTTCCACAGAGTAGGGTAGACTCCTGATTCCATGCCAAGCTAGTATGGTCTATGTCGGTTAATGCCTATTCCCATCATGTGGGATGTGCACTCTAGTTATTGGATAGGTTCTACAAAGTGTAGGTGGTAGTATGGGATTCTATCTACACATGGCACGAGTAGGCCTAAAATATGCTAAGGTGAGTTCCCTAAGTCTAAATGACTATTACGTGAAAGTCCCCTAATTGCTTGAGTGTCTCCAAAAATGGTGTTATAAAGAATGTTGGCTTAGCATGTTATATTGTAATGATAAACTCCTTATCTATGGTAACTCTTAGGAACACTTAGGTGTATATGAAGAGGTTGTATGGGCGGAAACTTTATGTCTCACTTAATTGTGGCTTAGGGTGACTTGTGATAGATGTTTCAAGATGATGAAAGGACTTACTTGACTATTATGGTTATGTGTTGTACATTGGTACTGGTTGAGTATGTCTATTTTGTGGGTATTGTCTTATATGTGGATGATGACTTGAAATGTGTCTCTTATACTTGTGTTATGAAGGTTTTATAAAAAAATGGCATGAAAGCATTTATCTCAAATAAATGTCCGTTTTAGCATGTTTTTGCATAGTCATCATACTTAGTACTTAATTGTGCTAATTCCATATTTTCTCTATTTTCTACAAGTGTAGGTTCTGACAAGTGAGCGGGTTCTATAGTAAGCTTGGGATTTGAAGTTCTTCCAAGATCTTGTGGTATGTCGTCGTATGTCGAGGACAAGACTTTTCTATTCTAGTTTTATGATAAGGTTCTTGTAATAGACTTAATAGACTTCTTTTGATTTTAAAGGGCCATGCCCCTAGTATGTTTTCAGGTTTATGTCTAAGATGGCTAAGAGACTTAGTATTCCGCTCGTGTACTTTTGGAAGATGTTTTTAAAAGTTACCTTTGAGTCTTATGGATTTTGCTTTAAAGAGTTTTTAATTCTGCACTATTTTACATATCTAATGTGATGAATGCTAAGGGCTTGTATAAGTCCTCCGAGAGGTCGAATACGCATGTTACGACTTGGAGGTGCTCTCGGGTCGTGACATTTTTATCCCATATTCCTATCACATCCCAAGAATCCCGTCTCCTTTTCTCGTTTCCTTATATTTTTGTCATTTTTTTTAATTAGCTAATACAAACCCTCATTGATAATTGACGCTTACGTCACCCCTTAGATTTAGTATGTTTTTATTCGTTAATATTTACAGCTATGATTGATTAGAACTTGATTTTAATTTTCTATTAATTCTGGAAACCACTCCCTGTGGGAATGATTCCAACCCTTGGTTGGGTTATATCACTACACGCGATCATTGGCACTTGAACCGAAGTAGTGTCCTGATACGTGAAGTCAATGTTCATGATTCATAATAAAGCATGTATAACTCATATTCATCATGTCATAAGGAAAACGTACCATGCCCATTCTCAAAGCCTACTTGTGCAATGTATGAATGAAGTCCCTTACCTCCATTCACACTAAGTAGAACCTCTTAAGGAACCATAGTAAATAATCCATGTACTAGTTCATGTTACTTGTTCATGTGACTTGCTGAAGTCTCTTGTTCTTGTTACTTATCATGTAGGGAATATAGCGTTAAGCGACATAGACCATGTGAGTTACATGGAATCCGGTGTCGTGTAACTGCACACCGAAAAAGGGTGTCCTACTTGCCTAAGGTAGAACTAACATGTTTAGCTTTTAGGTGGATCCACTAGTTAAAGACCTATGTGGGCACATAGTTATGGGATAGGGATATTGCTTCTAGAAACCCGACCTCTTGCATTAGCGGAGGAGCTTCCATTTTATGCGTTTACTTTATATGACCCAACCTCTTGCATTGGCGGAAGGGCCTTTACCTCATTGTCCATATCCACTCTGTAACACCCCGGAATACTAACCAAGAGTCGCTTGTCGATACACCATTGCTTAATAACTACTGTATGTTCTACTCTTATTTTGGGAACTTGAAATGTTGTGATATTTGCAAACTTGCTTAACATAAATAGTGATCGTAATTTAAGGTATTGTATTGGGATATTTGCGTAATATTCTAATTAGAATTATGTATAACTTGAAAGGGAGGTTAGGGTTATACCTATAGGTATATATGTATGCATTTTGGGAAGCCAACCTTTTTTTGGGCAGCCACCTTTTTGAGGCAGCTGTGCATGTGATAAACATCACTCTTGAGCCTATATGTTTACACCTACTCTATAGTGAAATTCGTGTTCCTTAGCTCTAAGAAACCTGGTGAACTCTCTCTAACCATATTACTCTCAAAATCACAAGAGAAAAACTTGGTCCTTTTGGCTGGAATTCGAGATACACCCTTCTCTTTGGTGAGTAGTCGAAATCTGTTTTTGAGCTAAGTAGTGTTTCGTACTTTTGGTATATCTCGTTCTCTAGAACTCATATTTCAGTGAATAAATATGTTTTAGAAAGCTAATTCGTATACCTACAACTCTTATGTTTATGTAAAACTCTAATTTAGAAATCCTGTATCTACAACTATTAGTGTATCGATGATATCTTTTTGTAAAAAATATATTTTGCGGTGATTCTTGATTTTTTACAACCTTAAGATATGTACCTACATCTTTCATGAAGGATATACAATCCAGTTTTGCCGTTTTCCTTTTCAAATATAAGTTGCGACATGAGGTACTAGGCTGGCCAGAATTACTGTTTTGGGAGCATAGTCGTATTTGTACAGGCTAAGCTTACTTGTGATGATAATCCTGTTTTACATTAACATTATTGAGCTACTAGGGATTAACGAAGTTATTTAATTTTATTTTAAGGTTGTATATACTCGTGAACAAGTTGAGGACCTTGATACGTTGGTTGGTCTACGATTTGAACTCTTGAAGTTGTGTTGGACTGTTTCTAAGCTAAGCACTGAGGTTTGTGTATAAACTTGTACTTTCACTCTTTTAACTGCTGGTATATCTGAAAGTTGATATTGGTACCTTGGTTACCTCTTGTCACTTTGCATTGTCGTGTTAGTATCCTTTAAGACGTTAAGGACTCTTGTGTAACTCGCCCACTTGTACGGATTGTTTGATCACTTGGCACTCTTGTTGGAACCTTGTCCTTCTTCTGGCTGTGACTTTGCCACTATTGGCATGCCTCTTGATTCGGATCATTTGCCATCTTGACTCTGGATTTTTAGTCCGTCTTAAGAATGGAAGTTGTCCATTTTAAGTACGAACTAGAAAGCCATTTTTAATATGGTTCTTGGTTCTCTTGATTATTGGGTTTTCACCTTTCTTGATACAGGGCGTTGGCCCTTCTTGATACCTGCTTGTGCTTGGTGTGACGACATGATGTAGATATTGGGCGAGCCTTGTTGAATCTCTTGGAAAACTGTGCTATGAGCATTCTTGACATTTGAATCTTTAAATATCGAACTTGATACTCTTTATATATTGTTTACTTGATTTATTTATTATGTTCAATTATGCTGCCCATGACTTGAGAAAGGTAACTTGGTGAATTTGAGGGCTCCGAACCTATAGTTTTTGCACCACTAAGCTTTATGCTTAGCGATAGTTGTTTCCATCGTAGGGAATGTTCAAGAGGATGCATGAAGCTGACCATTAGAGATGGAGATTTTGAGAGCCTTAAGGTAGATCACATTTGCATATAGGCATCTATATTTTGTACAAACCTTGGGACTTGTACATGATCTATGTGTTGTATATTTACATGAAATTTTGAGGACTAATATGATCATGTCACCATGGGTTGTAATATAAGTATGTCTATATGTTTGTTCTTTTGGGCTGTGTAAACCCAAGTCTTGTAATATACAAAATTTACTATTAGTTTTTGAATATTTGTGTGAAGCATGAACCGGCTGATTTCAATACTCGGAAGTTGGTAATATTCTTGTTATCTCATCCTTAAGTGTGAGGATAATATATGCATGAAAAGCTCATCAGTTATTTGCTTAAATTAATCTGGGAGGGTTTTTCTGTCATAAGTTATTAACATCAAATAAATGTTTAAATGGGCAAGATGTATAGCCTTAACTAAATTATTTGTTATGAACTTAATCCCTCTCCTAGATTAAAATCAATATAGCCATAGTTAACCTCTTTTAAATTTCGCAAGTATTTAATTAGATTTCTTGTTTAAGTGGTAGTATCCTTTCGAAAGGGTCGCTACACACTCGGTGTAAATCATTATTTCCCAAATTATATATAATTAGTCTTGAATTGCATTTACATGTGTGATGGGACACTTTTACCCTTCGTTCAATGAAACTCATAATATAGCTCGTAGATTAATTTAGGTGAGAATGAACTTTCAACCTTAGAATTATCATTAGTATGTGAGTAAACCTTTCACACCAAGATCATGTGTTTTCATGAGAATATACTTTCAATCAACATGATAGGATCATCATTGTCCTGTAGATTTCATGCTTAGTAATGTGTAAAGGTGCATATGATAACTATACTTTTAATTAACACCATTGATACATCATAATCATGTTTATGCATGGAGTGTGTGTAATTGTCCTTGCAATGACACAACAACAACATTCTGATCATCCTAGACAATTCATACATAATCAAGTGTAAGGGTAAGGGAGGAATGACCTTTCAACAATACCACAATTTACACAATTGACATAGGACCTTCACTTTCTAAGTGAATCATAAGTCACACACAATTCGTATCAACATGTACAAACCTTCATAATATGCCCTTCAAGGCTATGGATCAACTCATCCCAAACATATAGCATTAGCACATTAGATAAGGGAATACCACGATCCAACAACTCATCAATACCTTAGTCATATCACAATAGACACTTTATAATCATGGTATTCATAAACATGCATATAATATCATAATCATGCATACACCTCATATCTTGAATTCAAGAATCATATTGAGTCAATACATCTAGAATTCAATACAAGAAATATAGATACAACCATGACTCAAGTAGTCCATTCAATTCATGCATAAACTCATGTGATCACAATATAGGTCATGTGGGTGAAGTCTTTTCACAATAGGGCCACATACAAATAAACATACATAACGGCTTCCTTCTCGAAGCCTTAACACCCTTAGTTTATTTATTTTAGCTTTCACACTTAATGCCCTAATAATCATCTTCATGTTAAAAGCCTTACTCTCAAGCAATTCCTCACACGATAATTAAGTATACCTAGTTCTCAAGGTAACCTAACCACATGCCTCATTCTTGATCAATTTTAGTCATATAGGAACATATAAACCCAATCTCGATACTATACAACCATGATCCATCATATAAGTCATAATCAAGTCCATTCATGTCTAGGTGATCTAATCTAAGGCATTACAAATAGAAGTTCATCATTCTTGGAGGATCACATATAAATCCTCTATTAGCCTCTTTTCATGGCATAGCCCTAATCACATCAATTCACCTTAGAAACCTTAGGTTAATCGAATATACATGTAGAATCATACTTAGATCATGCAATCACATCATAATTAACTCACATCCAATCAATTGGACCAACTTACAAAACCATCACATACTGTAAAGAAGAACCATAGCTAGGATTTGGGGTCTCATGGATTCTTGAAGAATTTGAGTTAAAATAATATAAAATAAGTCTTATATTCATAAACAAAGATAATTCAACCTTTAAAATTAACTTTGAAAGGAATCCATGGAGTTGAGTTGAATCCCTAGCTAATTGAGTTTTCTAGAATTGAGTTAAAAGCTTTTGAAAGGGCTCCTTGGGTGATAGCTTCCCAAGGATGAAGAACTCCCATACCTTAGGTGTAGAATCCACCCAAATTCATATTGAAAAGCTCCCATATTCAAGCTTTCCTTGATCTCTTTCTTTGTTCTTCAATGGAGGTTCTAGAGAGAAGATTCTTGGAGGGAAGAGTAGTTGGGTTTTGATTTGGGGTCTTGGGTTATAATGAATTAATTAGGTGTTTAATACCTTGAAATACTTTATACATATATGAAATAAACCCATATTAATCATCCCCTAATGAAAATAAATAAAAAATGAATTTCCTAAACTAACCCTCCTAAGGCCGAGTCTAAGGCAGTCTATAAGTGCAAACCGCGAGACCCCCACCCACGGACCGTGGATGGGGTCGCGCCTCGTGATGTGGCATCGTGGTTTGAGTCTTCAACCTGGACATGGGGTGTTTGACCGATTACCCATGAAATACGGGCTGTGGATCAATCCACTGGCCGTGGATGGCCATCCGTAGGTCACAATATTTTGACAGATTTTGTGAACTTAGGCAGCCTTGGGGGTTAGACTTTAGGGTCCTCCCCAAGGGCTCTTGGTTTGTCTTTGGGGGATTGTACCTTGACGTTTAACCCCTATACTCATCAACCTAAGCTCGGGAAGTCAATATAGAACCTAAAACCAAACATCAAACTCAAAATCTCACACGTAAGGCTCTAGTCTCACTTACTAGTTTCCATTAGGCTCTACCTTGGTCCAACTAGTTTTCCGGGTTGTTACATTATCTCCCCCATAGGAACATTCATCCTCGAATGACACTTGAAACACTTTATGGAATTAAAGACTCAAGACTAGCAACCCATCATGCATGAAACATCAATAACGCACAACTCAAGATACACTATTCACAATGTGCACTTATTCAAAGGAGGAAACATCAACTCCAATTCAACTTGATCAATGCAATACAAGGAAGTATGAGCTATATCTAGCAACCAATTTATGAATGATATTCTCATAACTTGCCATGTTCAAGGAGAAACTACCATCTCCTAGTCATAATATGCTCAATATACTCTCATGGATCTCATATGCAATTTATTTTCAAAAAGCATTTCATTTAAGGAGGAATTTCTCAACTCGTAACTAAAACATGTTCATATATTCCTCTCATGAAGTCCAATAGACAACTCGTACTCAAGGCACCACAACATGAGGGAAACAATTCATATAAACTCATTTTCTTTTAAAACACAAGTTTTCATGAACATGCATTATATAAAGAAGTCATGGTAACACATAAGCACATAACACAATGTTAGCTAGGCACACCATCTCCCCCTTGGGAGTGAGCCTACACAATCACTTCTAAACATCATTAATCACATAGTCATAGGAAGAATTACTTTTTTCCAACTATAAGCAAGCCCAACACAACATTATGGAGCAATTGTGCCATTTCATCAAAAATTTAACAAGGTATGTCCATCACATCATCTCATGAAGTCAATAATGCCATCACCATACTAAATGCACAACAACACGAGGAACATGTAAATCATGAAAAATCCATTTTATGTAAAATAAGAATCTTTCAAAACATGCATAACATAAGGAGATCATGGAAATTTTCTAGAACACACATGACTCCAAAACATAATACAAGCCCAAAAAGGAACTCTTGGTCTTAAGCTTGAATAGGAATAGAAGAAAGGGATGAGGATATCGGGACTCTCAATCAATATTGCTATATAAGCACATGATCTCCCCCTTGGGAGTAAGCCCCTTTATTCTAAAACTTCAAATACTACTTCTTTTAAACAAACTCAAGCATTACCAAGGCTCATTATAACCTTACCGGGCTTTAAAACCAATAGAGGTCTAATGACCATGCATACAAATCCTACCAAGGTTAACACAAGTAGCTCTAAGGGATAAGGGAATCATAGGACACATATAACATGCAAGACTCCAAAATCATGAAATGAGTCAAGGAGAACTTATCACCTTAAGATAGAGGATGAATGGAAGGGACCATAAGAATATTGGGACATCTCATTGGCCCTTGGCCTCCCAAATAAGGACCTTCAACTAAAACCCTTACTAAGATACTACTCCCCTATATTTTCATGGAGGCATTTTCTTATTCTTCTATTTCTTAGCTTGCCGGTCTAAGATCTCAATTGGTACTTCAAAATTAGGGAGGTTCTCATTTAAGCACTCTTGCTCACAAGCAACTTTACCAACACCACTCAAAGTCTCATATGAGCCTACCAAATCGGGAGTAAACCTTTCAAGCTCACCACACCTCTTAAGGTGAGAATTTTTATGTCAATCTAAATCATGAACATCTAGCACACTCAATGACCTTGCTATCTAAGCACATTATCTCCCCCTTGGGAGTAAGCCTAGTCGGACTTTTCTAAGCAACTATTCTTTCAATTTCTAAGGTCGGAGAAAGTTATCACTGAACTTTTCACATTCATCATTATTCACGAAATCCTCTAACACACCATAAAACTAATTATAACTAATTATGGCTAAGTTGGGTTTTAACAATACACACATATAACCACAATTCACCAATGAATACTAAGTAGAACATAAACACTCATCATGTCCAACTTATCAAGTCATAAAATACAAGTACTACAGGGAATTATTTCAACACCCTAGATATCACATCTATAAACTCTAGAGGATCTCCCCTTATCTTTGACCCACAAAATTACGAAATCTTTATCCCGACTTGAGTCATCGAAAGAAAATGAAACCTACTCTTCTCATTAAGCACATAATCCCTAATAGGGACAATACGAGCTTGGAGAGGAACCTCTTGCTCTACATTTTCTTCCTCATTTCTTTCAACTTGAGCCCTTGAAGTAGTCATATCCTGAAAAACCATAGGGCACACATTAAGAGAAAAACCAAATAAAGCTAAGCTCTAGGGCATGACTTAGAGAATGAAGATGTGAAGTTTCCTAACATCCAATAGCCTCCTATTCATAAAATGTGGCGCGCTTCACATTTATGAACAAGACTCTACTAGATGTGGTTTGAGACATTCTAAAACCATCCCAAACACCTTATGGTCGGATACCATGTTTGTCACGACCCGGGGTTACCCCCTAGACGTAACACAACGTAGTTGACCCCTAAGGGGTCGCATACAAGCCTCATAGCATATCTTAAACATAACAGTATAGGAAAATATTGCATAATTTAAAACTTTTCTTTAAGATCGAAAACTCTTATAAAATGAAAGAGAATCTATGACACTATGTCTCAAACCATCTATAACACTTGGATTATAACTTTTGAAATACAAGCTTAGGGACATAGCCCTTACATAAGTATAAAGCATGAAAGTAAAGACATAAGGGAAATATGGTTGAGCCCTCGAATACAATTAGGACTCACAAAACTTCTTCTTCTTGATCTACTGGAGTCCTAGCCACGAGGATGGAATCTAATATCTCCAAAGCCTACAATGATAGAAAATGTAGAAAGATGGGGTTAGCATAAAAAGTACTAAATATGGAAGCCATGCACAAAAACCTTAAAACATTCATAAAAGTGACATTTCATTTAAAATCATGCTATATGCCATTTTTGAACATCATCTTTGAGATAGTTGGATAATGTAATTCATAAGACAAACCATGCACATTTCATCATAACATAATGAATATAATCATAATCACAAGCATAGTCTCTAACATTAGATAATACATATACCAACCTCCACAAGACATAGTTCATGCACATAATCAAATACCATACCATTTTTCGGGGGTGCGGAACTGGTAGTTAGTAAATTCATGGAAGTGGTAAAGGGTAGATGGTAGTGTAGTAGGTGAATAATTTATTTTAAATATTTTATTATAGTTTTTTTTTTCATGGTAAAATGTAATAATATTTATTGTAATGTTCTTCCGATAATTGTTTTAATCTGAATATTTCTTTAATATTATTTATGATATATTCTAGATATAACATATCTTGGGTTCTTCGGTACATATATAAATTTTTCTCCATTAATTGTTCTAATAGTTTTATATC
>JAJOOH010012407.1:0-24588 GCA_029582605.1 Solanum gracilifrons
AAATAAATACTTAGTTCAAAGTTATCTTTTTATTGTTTTTATTTTATTTCAATTTAAATCCCCCCATTTTTATATAACGACTATCGAGTTAAATATTTGCTATTGACAATATTCTTCCATATTCTCTGTGGGATCGACCCCGACTTATAGTTGGGTAAATATATTGCATACGATCATTTATATTTCTTTTCAAGAGGTATATTTGAACGTTATCAGTTGTGAAACAAATACTTGATTGTTATTAAGTAACAAGTGAGCAGGATTCAAACATTGTTGTTATCAATTAGAGAGAGAAACTAGGGTGTAAGTGTTCCCCATAAGCTCTGAATGCGGTAATCCTAATAATAGTAATCATTTCGTAGTGTATCACATGCAAAGTGGTAGGATATGTATCCCTAAGTGATTGGTCCTCAAAATAGGGAATTTGACTCTGCACCTTGGTCCGGCTATGTGTGTATAATTTTCTAACCCTTACCCATCACATCAATGTATGGGTTTTTACCCTCGCACCAATTGACATTAGACTATTAGATAGTATCACACTAAATCTTTGTTAATAATTCTGTTCTTATTAACTACCTCATTAGTCCGGCAAGTAGCAACAAGGAGAGTTCTAACACATGCACTCGTTTAAAAGACTTCTAAGTGAAAGAATTACCAATGCATGCATCAACACTATTTAAGAATTACTTAGTTATTATTCATACGCTTTTAATTGCTCATGGTTCCCACAACCCTAGTTGTGAATTTAGTTACACATGCTTGAAAGAACATAAGTCATATTTTTAGAAGAAGAATTCATTAACTTACTTAATGACTAGAAGAAAACCATAATTTCCAATTGAAATTCAAAGCCAAAATCTTTATAAACCGAAATCCATAAATCAAATTGCTAAAGTTTACAAGTTAATTCCCAAGTAAATATCAAGAACTAAAAGTAAAAATTAATGTCTAACCCCTAAAAACAAGGTTTACATATCCTATTTATAGAATAACTTGTCCTAAACAAAAAGCAAATGAACTAAGGAAATAAAACTTCTGGACGCGGCTTCGATCGACGAGACTGACGTATGGACTGTGGTTAGACCTAAGGTCCGTAGGTCCCTTCCGTAGCTTGATACTTAGAAGTTTTCCCTAGAGGCTGGAAGCTTTAACTTTCATATACAAACGATGGATGTGCAGTACGGACCGTAGGTTGACCTACGGTCCATGGGTCCCCTTCCGTGGCTCCACACTTGGAACTTTTCATCAGGTACTGGAACTCCAAATCTCTGAACTCATCGATTGATGGGCAGGATGACCCGTGGGTCGACTTACGCTTCGTCACTTGCCTCCGTGGTTCCACACTTAGTCAAACTTCCCTGATCATCATTCCACACCTACCCACGACATACCGTGACTGGACCTATGGTCCATAGGTCACCTTCGTGGGTGGCTCCTTCTGCAGAATTTCAACTGTCATCTCTCTCAACCTCGTCCAAGCCTATTTCCTGCATATATAACACAATAAACATTAATTCTAATACAAAATGGCCCTAGACACACAAAACTCTTAAGTGAAATGTATTAAAAACACTGTAAAGTCACAGTAAATCAACGCCCCATCGAGAGGAAACAATATAACATTTCATTGTTTGATGTATATGCCCATCGATAGGACCCAATATACCTTGCCAAGGGTATAAATGCATGAATGGCGTTATCACTAAAGCTGATGCCCAACAGAGGGGACTGATAAACCTACGGGGCAAAAAGTTCTGGGACTATAAGGGTATGTTGAACCCTAGTCCAACTCTTTCTAAGCCTACTCCCAACTGGAATGTGTATAAACAACATAACTAAAATACTGGATAGCTCAATGTTTTGACATGAAAATCTGAGAATGCAACATTTAAATACTGAAAATGAAATGTTCTTAACGGGAGCATGTATATCTTTTTATCTGACCTACCTAGTGTAATTCATGAACTAAACGAATCTACACAACTAGGGTTCATAATCTCATCTAAGGAACTAAGCAACAATCTTACGAAACCATGATAATCTCATTAAGAAATCGCAACAATTATATAGAGTTCTAAAAATCCTAGGTCTAAACAAGATAAAGGGAATCAAGAATCTGACTGAATAATAGGGACCTAGTGGATGAAAGGAACCCACTAGTGAAATCCCACATACCTGGTGACGAAATTCACCAAGAAATCTTTTGGATTTCAAGTCTGAAAATCGAAGAACACCGATGCTTGTTCTTGAAAGAAACTGGTGCCTCTTTCTCCTCCTTTCGTTCTAATTTGGATGATATTTGGAGAATAAGGGTTCTCAATATGTTTGACTAGGTTATTAGGCTTATTCTAAGTATAACAATGTAGTTTAGGCATCAAACGACATAGTTTAAGTGCCCAACACATAGGGGAAAAGACCAACACAATCCTTACTTAATTCTGACGAAGCCCATTGTCACGACCCGAGCCTACACCCTAGACGTGGCTGGCACTCGAGAGCCATTGCTGGTCCCCAAGGGAACCCTCATCCTGACTGACTATAAGCGGAAGACAAACTCAAGCATAAAAGCTTAAAATCTGAATAAGTATTATTGAAATTCAAATACAAACCTTTAACTTAAATGAAAAACTCTGAACAAATATAATATCTTTAACTCGCCACAAAATAGGTAAAATAAGTCTTTAAAACATTTAACAAAATAAATGACCAGACTTCTGAAACTCTATTGTCTATCTATAAAGCTTCTAACTAACAAAGATGGAAATTGGGACAAGACCCACGACATCCTAACAACTGATATAACTGAAAGTACTAGTGGAACCCTCCGAAAGCAAGGAGGCTTACCATAGCTAACTTGAACTGCATGTGGTATCAACAGAGCACCTATTGATGTTCTTGAGTACCTGTATCTGCATCATGAAATGATGCCGGCCAAATGGATCAGTCATGGAATGTACGAGCATGTAAAGGGAATTTTAAAGCATAAACATAAGCTTGAACTTTATAGAAAGGAAACATACTTACCTCCTCCCTACTCACTCAACTAAACTCAACTCAAGAATAAGATACTCAACTCAAAGGTATACTCAAAACTACTCAAACTTACTCAACTCAGAATTACTCAAGAATAAGATACCCAACTCGGTAATAAGGTTCTCAACTCAGTGAAACATAGCTCAACTCAAAATACTCAACTCTGGATACTCAACTCAAGATAAAGCAATAATAAAAGATGCAATATATGGAAAACATTTAAAGTAGTAGATATCAACTCAATGTATTGAAGAATACAATAAAAACTCAATTTGTATATAATAAAATATAATACAACTTTGTGGGAGTTTCTCTAACCGACAGCCATCACTATGAGCTATGTGATGCTACATCGTCTCGTCCACGTTGTCAGAACTGTCCTATAACTTTCTGGGATATAAAACATCTCAACTAAGTGGATCCACTAGTCTATGCTAAAAAACATTAAGGAATCATATAAAAAGTATGACCTTTTCTACCCATGTTGGCTACATGGTTTATAGAGACTTGAGTTATCTGAACTCGTCCCCATATTGGTGCTCAATACTACTCCCAAAAATATACTCAGCTCATATGTTTAAAAATAGAAATCTTTCTTTGGTTTGATATTATTACTCAAAAACTAGCTTTAAAGCTCTTTGGGAAATTGGTGTTTCCTCTCTTGTTTAAATGTGAAAACATTTTACTCTTGGAAATACTTAGTTCCCATAAAATCTTTTGAAGAAATGAAATTCACTCTTGCTCTTACTCAACTCAATGCTCAAGTCTTAAAATAAGTTTTAAAATATTGTAAAAGACTTCTCGAAATAAAGTTCATGCTGAATTATGAACGTGAACGACTCAATTCAAGGTCTTCAATAACCGTAACTAGAACTCAATACTCGAAACTCAACAACTCAGAACTCAAGAACTTCTATAATAGTACTAGCTTAAAGAATGCTTGAATCAGAGGGTTCATGCAGAATTATCGGCATGGACTACTCAACTCAAGGACTTAAAGATATTTCTCATCTCAAGACTACTCTACTTATAGGGTTCATGCGGAATTATGGGCATGAACTACTCAACTCAAGGACTTCATGGGTAACATGTAATAGTCCCATGATTAGGAATATAATCTCGAAAAGGTTAGGAACTCAATACTCAAGACTTAGAACTTGAAGATACTACTCCTCTCAATGATACTCAATTTATGGAGTCCATGAGGAATTCATGGGCATGAATGACTCGACTCAAGGGTCTACATAACAATATGAAGCTCGAGTATACAAATCTTCTCATTCTTGTACTTACTTCCTCAAAACTTAGCTCAAATCGATAGTTGATCTCAAAGGATTCACAATTGAACTCAAATACTTTCTTGGACTCTACTCTTAACTCTCTCTTGAAGGTGAATTATGAATTCAAGAGTTATGGTTCATGATATGAATGATCTAGGTGATAGTGTAGACTCATGGATACATTCTCCTCACTCTCATGCTCACTTAATGTAGTCTTGAAACAAGTTATTAGAAATTGTAGAAGACTTCTCAAAATAACTCAAAATGGACTTTTTGAAAATGTTCGAAAGAACTCTCAAGGCTTGAATCTTAAATCTACCTTGAATTTGAATTATGAATTCAAGGTTATGATTCATGTTATGAATGATTTCTAGGTGTTTAGAAGTATCTTAGAGTGTTTAGGATCAAATGGGAGTAAAGGTACCCTTCGAAAGAACTCAGACGGACGAAACGATGGAGAATGGGTGGGGGAAGGCAACCCATGCGCACTGAATGGCGGACACCAGCACTCTACCTACAGAGGTGTGGTTGGGGCGCACTGGCTGGCGTGAGGCGCTAGGCCCCATCCCAGAAAATGCCGACGACTTTCATTGCTCTTTTTCTCACCCTATTTCGCCTAGATTCAAATGTTTTCTTCCCCAAACATTTGGATTTGATTTCTTAACATAGGTACACTAATCTACTCAATACAACCCTCAAAACACTCACTATCATCTCAAGAAATCATCAAAAACCCCAACGAGACAAGTTTTAGGATGAAAACTCAAGAACACTTATCAAGAACTTAAATCTTTCATTCTTTATAGATGAATTTGAATATGAAATCATGTTTGGCGTGTGGGTGAATGAACCCAATACTATGGAAACTTACATACCTCTTAGGGATCAAAACCATGGCGAAAATCCGCAACAAAACTCAAGAACCTCGACGAACACCTTGATCCTTTCCTCTTTTCTCCTCTTTATTCTTATCTTCTCTTCTTGAACTCTCAACTAAAACCCTAGGTGTATATTAGAATTATAAAACTAAAACTAATAGGATTAGACCCTTAAAACCTTACTAAAAATGAATTAAATCTGATTTGTTAAGGAAAAAAACAAAATATCCCTCACTATTTTCGGGTAACTTTCCTTAATTGGACAACTAATTAACTTCAAAAGGGCATATCTCACTCATCCGAACTCAAAACTTAGCAAACTCAGTGGCGTTGGAAAGATAATTCAAAGACCTTTCATTGGATTTCTTGTAGCCCACCTGAAACATCAGATGTATAGCCCACCTCAACATGGACTTGTTCAAACTATCCACTGAAGTCATAAATCATCCTACAGATGTATAGGCACTTTCAAACCTCCATTCTAAACTCATTTACCCCTAATGTTGACTTTGATCAATTCTTAAGATTTTAACTTTCTAGTGTTCTATTTTCTTCTCTAATACACATCTAATTACCTGTATTTACGTATTACCCATCCTTGCAAGTCATAATAAGCATTTAAATCCTACACCAAGTTTCACTTAATTAAAGGGAAAAGGGTCCTAATATAAATCTACCAAACTGATTGTTACAAGAAGTGATTTTCATGATGACCTCCTAACTACATGACACTAACATTTATCATCATGTTGAGATACAAGAAAATTTACTTTATTCTTGTTGAATTTTCTTTGTTAATCCAAAGGTTAAAGTTGTTGAAAACGCTCCAAAAAAGAAAAGGAGAATGTTCCATCGGGAAGAGGGATTCTACAACAAAGAAACAGAACGTCAACAATTATAATAAGAACAACCTAAATTGGTGTTGGCATAGGTCATTGCGAGGTTCATGGATTCAACAAATTCTGGTGACGTTGGTGGTGGAGCTAGTTGTCACGCCTTGAGCCTACACCCTGGACGTGGCCGATACTCGAGAACCATTGTTGGTCCTCAAGTAAATCGTTGGCCTGACTGACTACTTAGTGGAAGATTTAATCAAGCAGCTAGAAAACTTTAAATGAAAAATTAAACTCAACTTTAAATGTCAGAAAATACTTAATAAAGTATAAGTAATAGTTTCCATAATATCAAAACAGAAGGGAACATACTGAGAGACTCATCAATTCTAACTATTTATGAAGCCTCTATTACTCAAGATCGATGTCAGGAAAAGACCCACGGCATCTCAAGTCAACTCACTAGAAAATAAATGTGAAGTCCCATGGAATGCAAGGAGGCTCACCTTAGCTATCTTAAGTGCAAAGTGATCTCAATGAAATGCATGTTGATGATCCTGAACACATGTATCTGCATCGTAATAAGATGCAAATCAAATGACATCAGTACATAAAATGTATGAGTATGTAATATGGCTAAATAGACAAATAAATGAATTGAATGACTGAAAGCAACTCAACTGAATCAATACAAGAACATGAAGTGAAAACCATGTAACCTTTACCATAAGATATGCAATAAAAACAATATAAGATAATATACTTTACTTCATGGGGAGTTACTCTAACCGACAACCATTACCATGAGCCTAATAATGATAAAACTTTTCACCCACATTGCAAGGGCAAAACTATACCTTGCCGAGGTATAGGATGATACTGTAACTATGGATCCAGGCCTTCTCAGAGGCAGTGATGAGTCGCACGACGAATCAATTATATCCTATACTACGCTGGCTACGTAGTTTTATGAGACTTTTGAGTTATAATATACTCTAACCCAATTCGGTGCTCGATACTACTCCCAAAATAATAAATATCAATTATGCTCAAGTCACCCTTTACAAAGAAAGGGATTGTGACTTTAATAATGTACTTTTCATAAACATCAATCACACTCTTTCTTTTTCTCGACTATCAAATAGTACATATGAAAACATTTGCTTCTCTTTTCAAGGATTTTGTTCAAAACTTACACTTTTAGAACGTATGGTCATGAACTTATTTTTCAATCCCAAAATCAATATAGGAGGAACTTTCATGCAATTTTCTTTGAAAATATAACTTTACTAAATTAATAGTGTTCATGTGATACTAAGCATGCACAACATTATAAGATTTATATGCAAAAATAGGAATCAAAACCTCAATTGTTAAAGAACTAAATTCAAATATCAAGAATTATGATTAGATCTTTTAGATTTGATGATTTCTTAGTGAATTATAAGTAGGGCATGAGGGCGAACTAGTCCAACACTATGAATATCCATACATACATGAAAGAGCAATGTTCTTGAAGAATCTTGAAGAAGAAATTTATTAGAAGCATTGAAACCCTAGCTTGAAAGAGAAAAATCAAGAAAACTTTTCTTGAGATTCTTGAATTAGTTTCTTGAAATCTCTATGGCCAAGAATTTGGATTTTCATTAGTGATTCATAATCGTATGGAGGAATTTGAGTTGGAAAGAATGGAATTCTTGGAGAAGGACTTACCTTTACAAAGTATCTTGAAAAGGATTGAAAGAATCTTGAATGGAAGTCTTCTACATTGATTTTTCCTTAGGGATTTGCCTTAGGGTTTGAGAGAGAAGAGAATGTTAGATTAAAAGATGAAAATCTAATTGGTTTGGGCCTTTCATTAGTCAAGAAATTTGTTTAGGGTTTTCTTAAAGGTAAAAGGACAAAAAGGACCTTTTTAAGGTTTTCTCGTCAGCTAATTCGTCAATGCATTGTATCAAGTTACTAAAATGGTCATAACTTTTTACTCGAAAATCAGATTGTTCCAAATTATCAGGTTATTAATTTTGAATGTTTATATAAATATTTTTGGAATAATATATTTTTCAGTTATCACAAACTAGAAAATAAATAAGAACCCTATTTATTTACCAACAAAACATTGTCCACTTACTTATTTCCTTGAGAGAATGATTGTCAGTTAAAGTCAGCAGTGTGTTTCCCTCAATCCAACATGGCTTGATTATGTGGATTAGAAGGAATTTGACTAATGAATAAAAGTATCTTCCATTTGAGGTTTGCTTTCTGTCTATTTGATATAGAAAATTCATGTATTTTTCCTCACTCCTTTTTCAAATTGTTGAGATTTAGATTTGGCATACACAATTAAAATAAACAGAGTTTGATTGAATCTTACATAGTGTAATCTAGCAAATATAGAACAACTAAGATCATGTATAAAAAAAATCCAATCTTATTGATAGAAAAAAATACTAAGTAAATTCTGTCAAGAAATTAATCAAATACTTGGGGTACAAATACTTTTACTTAAAAATCTAATAAAATATGAAAAAATAAATGTTGGGATATTCAAATTCTACCAAAGTCTCTCCCTCTTTCATTGCCACCACTATTTGCACGAAATCCACCTTCACTTGCTCCATCACCGCCGTTGCCAACAAGGCCTCCCACAATTTGTTGTCAAATCGATGAACCTCGCGATGACCTATGCCAACACCAATTAGGTTGTTCCTTGTATCAACAAGAAAAACTTTCACCTTACTTTTGTCAGAGTTTTTGCTTGTGTGTTTCTTTATTGTAGACTCCCTCTTCGAGATGGAACATTCTTCTTTCCTTTTTATGGAGTATGTTTCAACAACCCCAACCTATGGATTAATAAGGACAATTTAGTTATAAATGTCTTGGCGCTTAATTGACGTGATGATAAAAGTTAGCGTCGTATAGTTTAGGGCGTCGTTGTGAAAATCACTTCTTTCATATATGCAAGGAAAGTCTAGGTAATCATTTCTTTAAAAGAAAGTTGGTCAAACAAGCTATAGTAGTCCAAAAAAATTCAAATGATGTAAAGGCTTACCTCTTTTACTTTAATGGTTTCTTGATCTACTTCAAGCTTGGATAAATCTCTGAATACATATTTTCTTACCTTCACAATAAAACAATATTGTTTGCTCTTATGATAGTAAGACTGCAATCCTATAAGATTTTTGTTAAGAACCAACTATATATATGATTTAACAAAGTTCAAACTATAGACATTACAAAGTAATAATATTACTAGCTCTTATTTATCTTGATATATCATTGGTTAGGGATTCGTTGGTCCTTAAGATAAAAAATAGCTATATATAATTTTAAATAACTAACGAAAAATATACAATATAGAATCCAAATAAGTTTTGAATGTGATAGTATTGTTGTAGTTTAGTAGTTACAACTTCATCTCATTCTAGTCTGAAATAAGAAAATAGATTTAATTATTGCCTATCACACACAAAACAAATGTTGTGATTCTTTTTTTTAGGAAAAAGAGAAGATCAAATAAGCGATAATATAATTAAGTGGAGGATTCACGATAGGCAGTTCGTAAATCCCAATTTGGCACAAGACATAAAGAAAAGAAAATGTCATACATGTTGGAGGTAATTTTGAGACCTTCCATCTGAGAGCCAAAAAAATATAGCTAGATAGATGAATATATATATAATGCATTTGTGTACGTACTTCAAGAAACTAGCAAATCTTGACGTTAGGATAAAAAGAATACAACATAGAAAAAGTTGTATCTACCATGTCAAATGCTTTATTTTCACACTGTCTCCTTTTAGCTAGCCATCCATATAGCGGCTTCTTGTATTTATGGTTAAGTTTGCATGGATCACTAGTTGGTTCTTCTGCAGGATCTGTACTAACCCTTTCTAGTTTATAAATGGTGTAACAGTTAGCTTCACCTTCAGAAGGTTCAATTCGAAAGCTAACATTACGAAAGGCTGATCTTTTCTTCTTCTCAGTAATCATGTTTTTGAATACTCTCAAAGGAATTAAAACAAAAAGTAAAGAAAACTAAAGAATAATAGTTGAGAAGTAATGTGGTTTTAATCTAGTTTTTGTATTTGTAAAAAAATATTGCGGCATCTATAGTTAATTTTACAAGAAAATTAGTGAAAAATTTTTTTGACCATCAAAATAATAAATTAAAATCATCATTGAATCAAAGGAGTCATAACATACGTGTGAGAAGAATCAAATATATTCCTACATGGATTTTTTTTAATTATTTTTTTTTGAAAATTAATCTAAATTTTTTATTTGTCACTTTCTTTAGAGGAAAATGGTATATGTGAGCATTTGTATAATAGTATCGGTATATATAAGCCACTATAATAATGAGGAGTATATCAACTATAAATGACAAAGTTGAGGGTATATCAATCCTTCTTTTCTCTTAAAAATACAATACGATATGATATTTTTATTTATGAAACAATAGTAACAACCATCCGAACAAACATAATTACTGTAATCTAGCAAAAATAGACCAATTAAGATCTTGTTTCCAGAAAACTCAAATCATACTGATAGAACAAAACTCAAAGTGATTTCTTTCAAGAAATCGTCAAACACTTAGGGCACAAATAGTTTCAACCAGCAAAACTAAATTATAGTCTCCACTGCGTCTCCCTCCTTTGTTGCTGGCACCGTTTGCATCATTACTAGCTCTGCCGTCATTTCCAACTAGACCTCCCACAATTTGTTGAACCTTGTGATGCCAACACCAATTTAGGTTGTTCAAAAAATATTCTTACTTGTATTTTTCCTTTGGTGTGAATTTTCTTATTTGGCCCTTTGTTCCGGGCTTTCCCTCCAAGATTGAACATTATATTTTTTGAATTTTGGGAGGATTCTTCTTCTGACATTCCAATATCCTTTCATTTAAAAAATAAAGTTGTAGAAATACATAAAATACAAAAAAATAAAAATAAAGTTGTCGAATAGCAAGTGTAACATAAACTTAACTTGGTTTTGTGTTTGAAATCCATATGCATGCGGTTGTTCCTTGCTTCACCGAGAAACTTTTTGACCTCCCTCTTACCAAAGTTGTTGCTTTTTTGTTTCTTTGTTGCAGACTCCCTCTTCAAGATGGAACATTCTCCTTTTCTTTTCTTGGAGCATTTTTCAACAACCCCAACCTTTTGTTTGATAAGGGCAATTTAGTGTGTGTGCCTGTATATATATAGCACTTTTAGCTTTTTTAAAAAAAACTTGGTCAAACAAACAATTATTACTTAACAAAAGGCATATAAATATAATGTAAGAGCTTACCTCTCTTACTTCATTAGTTTCTTGATCCACTTCCATCTTCAGCTTATCCAAACCTTGGAATATATAATTTCTTACATGCACAATTGATCAATACTTACGACCTTTGTTCTTGTGAGTGTAATACTACAATTCAATAAGATTTTTGTTAAGTTTATGTATAGTAATTATTAATACATTAGAAATTAATTATATTCACATGCTCTCATTTTTTTGATTCATCATTTCGTTAGAGTTTTATTGGTCCTTAGGATAAGAACACGCTAGATAATTTTTGAATAATTAAAAAGAAAAGCATACAATATAGAACTCTACATAAGTTTTGAATGTGGTAGATAGTTACAACTGCATCTCATACTATTTTGAAAGAAGAAAACAATTTTGATTATCGCCTAACACAAAGAAAATAAATTTCACTTTTTATCAGAAACAAAAAGAAGAGAAAAAGAGCGATAATATAATTAAGTGGAGGATTCACAAAATTGGTATTCAGTAAATTCCAATTTGAAAGCATGACGTAAAGAAAGTAAAATATCATACATGTTAGGGGTATTTTTGAGACTTTCTTTTTGAATAACAAACACATATAGCTAGATAGATGAATATATATAAGTATAATTTACTTAAATCCCATACTTTTAAGAGTTAGTTACATTATATCCCTACTCATTGTCAAATTACAAAAAAATCTTAAAATTTATGAATCTCAGATACATCAATAGACTTTCGGATACATTACTAGACATCCAGATACATAGGTGACGGATGTATCCGAAAGGGGAGGGATATATCAAAGAGGGAGGGGGGAGGGGATAGGACATCTGTATATATCACTTGACTTTCAGATACATCATCTAGACATTCAGATACATAGGTGAGAGATGTATCAGAAAGGGGAGGGATGTATTTGAGAGGGAGATAAGGACGTATCAGCGAGAGGAGAGTGATGTATTCAAGAGGGGATTTTTGATAAAAAATTCAAATGGTAAGAATTTCAGAGATTATAGTAAAATAAAATGTGTATTTAGGTAATTTTTCCTATACATAATGCATTTGTGTACATACTTCAGGAAACTAGTAAGTTTCAACATTCATATGAAAAAAATACATCATTAAAAATTGTATTTACGATGACAAATGCTCCACTTTCATGTTGTCTCTTTTCAAATACCCATTCATGTAGCATCTCCTTGTATTTACGATTAAGATGATGAAGATCACTAATTGATTCATCTGCAGGATCTGTCCTAACCTTTTGTGGTTTATAAATGGTGTAACAACTAGCTTCGTTTCGGAAGCTAACATTACGAAAGATTCATCTTTTCTTCCTCTCATCAGTTAATTTTCCGGGTACTTTAAAAGCTTCAACATCATTCTCAATTGGAAAAATATGTTAAAGTTTTGGTGCTATATTAGAAGCCATCTCTTATTTCCCAAATTAAGAAAATAATAATCTCATAAACCTTTTCTCAAAAATATTTCCTAACAACTTAAGTAAAAAACAAATTACTCATAGAGTAATCTCAATCAGAAGAAAAAAAATAGTTAGAAGACAACATACCACCATTTGAGCACTATTGATTGTCGAATGGTGCCATATAAGGAACCATATCTCGACAAGTTTTCATTTCATATGAACAAGTGATGTTTATATGAAGATGGATATTAGAAAATATTTGTAGGAAACAAAAATAATAAAGAAAACTTAAAGAATAATAGTTGAGAAGTAATGTTGTTTGAGGATTGAAATATCGAGGACTATATATAGACAATTGAGAAGATCAAAGTAATTTTTAAGATACATAACGATGAAATTAATAAGATAAGATTGGTATATAACTTTAGCTCTTTTAGAAAAAAAATCACGATAATTGGATATTTGGTCAATACTTATTTATTATTTGTAGAAGGTGGCTCTTGTAGAATTTTTGTTACAATATTTGGCTATTTGGTCAATACTTATTTACTATTTGTAGAAGGTAGCATTTCAGTCTTTTAGAAAAAGAATCACAATATTTGGATATTTGGTCAATACTTATTTATTATTTGTAGAATGTGGAATGTTGGAGGAGACCCTTCTTCTAATCCTGATTTGACTAAACTTATGTGGCATTAATTTTGCTGAGTCGAATAAAGTATGCGGTTACACATATATAAAAGATTATCAGGGTGGTGGTTTGGGGGGGGGGGGGAATTATAGAAAAGAATGAATTAAAAAAATCCTGAATTTGCGTTATTCTTTGAACTTTTGAACTATATATATAAATGGGATAAGGTGCAAGTACCCCCTAGACTATGACGAAATCCCAGAGATACACCTTAACTAAACTAAGGTCATATTACCCCCGGAATCCTTTTTTTTTTGTAATTTTGTACACCTTTTTTGCTTACGTGTGATGAGTCCGAGATTTGGACTCATTTAGGGCTTTATTTATATAGAGTTAGTGTCCTCAAATGCTTATTTTGTGCCAATAACAGATGTAAAGCCCTTGATTTCCAGGTATATGGATTGAGGAACAAAGCAAGGACACTAATTTGCAAAAAGGAACAAAGCGAGCTAAAAGAATGAAGAAAGGCAAGCCTGGTGATCGCCAAGCCCACTTGGCTAGTCGTCGAATGGCTATTTGACAGCTAAAGTTCCAGTGTGCCAAGATCTGAAGGAGAGAACCAAGTAGGCGAGAAAAATGAGTAGTCGGGGGATCACCGAGTGGTTCCACGATGTAGTGTTGGATCGCCCCAAGTTACAGACCTTGAGGTTACTGAATTCCAAGGTAGAAGAGCGATGGAAATGACCAAAGGGAGACTCGCCGAGTGGTTCGGTGAGCCCGACTTACTTCACCGAGTGGCTCTTCTCAGCACATTTTTGGCGACTATAAATAAATTTTTGAATATTTAGTTTAGGATCAATTACTCTTTAGAAGAATATTTTATAAAGTTCTTAGCTCTGAAGACAAGTTTTCTCTAGTTTTTCCTAAGTTCTGAAGAATTGAAGTTTTTCACTTTTAAGAAATTGGAAGTGGGTCTTTGAGATTCTTTGAATTGGAACATTGTAAAGACAAAATCAATCTTACCCAGTTGATGGAAACTCAATTTGGTAACTATTTTTATCTTTTTATAATGTCTAGCTAAAATCTCATTTCTTGGGGTGTGATTATGGCCTGATTTAGTTTATGGTTATTGCTAATTGTTAGTTTAAATGCTATTCAGAAGTGAGTTCAATCATTAATTGTGGTTTAATTTAAGAATTGTAGTTGCAAATGCAGTTCTACTCTTGTGTTTCTGGCTTACTCGAGAGAGAGGTTTTAAAACTAAACTTATTTATTGATGGTCTGTGGGTATTGGGTTAACCTGGGTTCAGGTCAAGAGAGTGAATCCTAAACCCAATCCCACACATTCATCTCGAGAGAGTGATTGGACTAAGGTGTGGGTTGTTCTTATCTTTGCTTGCTTGTTGATGTTCGAGAGAAATCAAGTTGCTTCGTGATAAATTGTTCGAGAGAAAATTTATCTCCTCTATAGCCTAGCTTACTCACTAATATCTAGCTATTTTCTAATAGTTGCAATTACCCATTTTCCTATATTAGCCTACAATCGAATCACATCCCAAGAACCCATCTCATTATTGTTATTTCATATTGTTTGCCACTGTTTGTAGTTGATAATTCAAAACCAAAACCCCCATTTGACATTTGTGTCACCCCCTGATTTGAATGATGTCTTTATTCGATAATTTCAATTCCTTTGACTGATTTGAATATGTTCACACTTCCTAATTGAATCTTAAACACGTACCGCTCCCTGTGGGATTCGACCCCAACTCATTTAGTTGGGTTATATACTGACTAGCGATCGCTGACACTTAGAATTGGATGAAGTGTCCTTGAAATGTTAATCCAAATGGCGTCGCTGCCAGGGAGTGGTGTTGTTTGAAAATCTTGTGGTGAAGTTGAATGTTGTTCTTTTTAGTCATAGTTGAATCTACTTACTTTCAGTTTTGGTTTGTGTGTTGTTATTTTAAAATAGAGGAAATGAGTGTCAACTGAGGCAATGGTAGCCAAGTGGGCCACAAAAATGACTTCGGAAATCTCAATGATGTCAATGAGCCGAATGTTAATGACCCTACTCTAGGGGGTGGAGTTGGTGCCATTCGCTTGCCTCGGCTGAAGGGAACACTGTGTTCCACATTACTAGCACCATGTTGCAGCTCTTACAATTGAAAGGGTTATTTGGTGGATTGGCTCATGAGGATCCCCATGAGCATATAAGGAACTTTGTTGATATTTGCAGGCCGTTCTCCTTCAAGGACATATCCCAAGAGTCGGTCCGATTAAAGTTGTTCCCATTTTCTTTATTAGGAGAAGCATGTAAGTGGTTGACTGAATTGCCAAGAGACTTTATCACATTGTGGGAAGAGCTTGTCACTGCATTTCAAGTGCAATTTTTCCCTCCTTCGAAAATGATGACACTTAGGGACCGCATCAAAAGCTTCAAGCGTTTGGAGGGTGAGCCAATTCATGAGACTTGGCTAAGATTTAAGAAGTTGGTGCTACAATGCCCAACTCATGGATTGCCCGACAACGTTTTGCTGCAATACTTTTACCGAAGCCTTGATTCGGTGAATAAGGCAGTAGCTGATCAACTTTCTCTGGGAGGTTTAATGCAACAACCTTATGTTATCGCAGCCCAGATTTTGAATGGCATGACCAAGATTAACCGAGCATGGTACACCCGCGAAGATCTTGTCTCCCTTCTCACTTTTAAATTGACCAAAGAACATATTGATAAAGACCAAGAGAGTGACCAAAACATGGAAAATATGATGACCCAGCTTGACATTTTAGCTAATAATGTCATGGGAACTGGTACTATAAGTGTAAATGTTGTGGGTGTTGGGTGTGTAAACCCCGACGAGGTCAAGTTCGAAGCATTGTACAACGAGAAAGTGAACTTCCTAGCCAACCAAAGAGGAGGTTATCGTGCAAACTACCTAAGGCGGGGTGGTAACCAAAATTGGAATAGGGACGAGGGCTGGAGAGATCGTGATAGAGAGTGGAGGGATCGTAACCCCACTTGGAAGGAAAAAGATGGGGAGAAGGATAGGTATGTTTCTCCCATGAGCGTCAAAAGTCCAAAGATTCTGAGGGTGGCCGGTCTAAGGATATGCTCTCTCGTATTCTCAAAAAGGTTGAGGGGTCTGATAAAATTTTGAAAGAAATGAAGGAAAATGTATCGACCCTTAACTAGACAATAACTTCTCATTTTGTCTCTATCAAGTAGTTGGAGACCCAAATGGGTCAAATTTCTTCTCACTTAAACCCAAGACAACCAGGGGGTTGCCTATTAATACTATTGCAAACCCCAAGAATGAAGTTTGAGCGAGGACTTGCGTCGTGCTACGACTTTAACTAAGGCACTTCTTGGGAGGCAACCCAGTTTTATTGCTTTCTTTTTGTTTTTGGAATAATGTGTGTTGATTGTGTAGGTGAAAAAATGGAATGTGTTTGAAAAGTGGTGGTTGGCGAGGAAAAATGTCCAATCGGCGACTCACCAAAGAGGTCGGCGAGCCCAAAAGTTACAGTGTGCCGACCTCTTTGGTGAGTCGCCGATTGGACTCAAGAAATTATGAAATTAAAGCCTGTAAAACCCGGCGGGCCCATGGACAAGTTGGTGAATCGTTGAACAGGTCGGCGATCGCGACTTTGTCTGCCGTTTGGACCCTCACATTAACTGGAGGCCCTGTAAAACTCGATAAGGCAAGTACCCACTCGGTGATATCACCGAAAGGGTGTGAACTGGACGGTTCTTAAAAGGCCAAAGGTTAAAAAGTTCAAACTCTTTCACATTACCTCCCTTTTTAACTTCATACAATCATACCCGCATTATATTTCCCATATTTTTGCATTTTTACCCCTTTCTAGTCATCCATTTGGTTTTTGGAGTTGGATACTTTGCCGACTAGATTTACAGATTATTATATTTAGCACTAAAGGTTAGTTTTTCAAACCCTAAAACTCATAATTAGCTGTTAAACTCATATGCAATCGTATTGTTCTTATTTATGTGTGTTGGGCCTCTCTGAAATCGTAATTGTGTGCTTGTGTGCCTATTTTAGTTTTGATTCCAAGCCTAAATTGCCTAAGTTTTGATTTCCCAAATTTCACGCTTTAGAATTGATAGAGAATTGTTGGGTTGTGCTTAATTGTTATGGAGTCTGGTCGGGTGAAGTCTGAATAACACAAATTTGTGCTAAATGATGTGTTTTACCCAATGATGAGGCATTTGACTTCATTCTTAAGGGCTAAAGTCATCAAATGGCCAATTTTGCCATACCAGGGGAACTCTGAGAACCCCGGTGGCATAGGTTTAATGGGTCTGGACTAAATTGAAAGTGTGTATGGTTTGAATTTGTTTTCGAGGGCTACAGGGTTGATTTTGCAAGTTGGGGTTGAGAATAGGCTCGTTAGGCAGTTTGGCGAGCTGGGTCGAGCTCGCCGAACCACTCGGCGGTTCACCGAAATCCCCTTTGATCGCCTTTAATTTTGTGGTTTTGATGATTTTGGTTCTATAACTTTCGGCGAGAAGCCTGAGCTCACCGAGTGCACTCAGCGACTCGCTGAAAGTCTTCTTTGATCGCCCTTTCTGCGCCCCTAACCCCTAAAACACACTGTAACTTTTGGCGCCCTAGCCTGTGCCTGCCGAATGATGTCAGCTATTCGCCGAAAGGCCCTTCCCATCGCCGAAAAGCCATATTTTTGGGAAAATTTTGAGCCAATCCTTTTGGCGAGCCCGATCTTGCTCACTAAAGTGATTTGACGACTCGTCGATCGGTTCGGCGAGTCTGCAATAAATTTTTTGAACTTTTCTTGAACTGTTTCTAAAATTCTATGATGTTTTTGCAGATATGGCTAGAACCAACTTGGACATGCCGCCCCGCAAAAGAGCACGAGGCATAGTTATGAATGTGGGGGCAGCTCCCCTTTCTAAAAAGGGAAAGAAGGCAGCTCCCAAAGGAGGCAAAGGCAAGGGCAAGGCGCCCATATCTGAGGTACTGGAGCACAACTCCGGCAGCGAGAGAGAGTCTATTGACTCCCAGGCTGCATTCTCGAGCCTGATGATAACAAGCCCCTACAGTCCCGGTGAACTGAAATTCGTGCTAGGTCTCGCCAAGATTCATCCAGAGTTCCAAAGGCCACACCTCGTGCTGATGATACAGTGCCAGCTCTGGCACATATAGTGGTCCTAGAGCCGCCGGTTTGGGGTCCTTTTCCCCGGCTACTCAATAGACTTAAAGTTGAGGGATTGAGGATGATTCTCGAGGAGAAACTATTGTCCACAGAGGGTTAAAAGGGCAGATACCCTCGAGTGTGGGACACACTCCGGTATCATAGATTTGATATTTTCACTAGGCACCGAGGCCCATATATCCCCACCTGGGTCTGTGAGTTCTATTCTGGTTACGACAATCTAGTGGCTCAAGGAAAGAAGAAGGCCATAACCTTCAAGTTGATGAAGTCTGTAGTGGTCCAGGGAAAGAAGTGGGGTGCAACAACGACCATATAAATGATGCGCTTAACAGAGCCACGGGGTTCGAGCATGAGTATGAGGGTTTGGCGACAGCCCAATCTCTGGATGACCTAAAGGGCTGGCTTGCCCCCCCTTATTTCTGACACCATCCGGAGGTGGATTGAGGTTGGAGCCTAGATAGAGAAGAAGGACTTGAATGTAGCTGGACGGTACTAGTCTGGTTCCATCGGCAGCTCCATCAGCATGAGTATGAGGGTTTGGCGATAGCCCAATCTCTGGATGACCTAAAGGGCTGGCTTGCCCCCCTTATTTCTGACACCATCCCGAGGTGGATTGAGGCTGGAGCCTAGATAGAGAAGAAGGACTTGAATGTAGCTGCACGGTACTAGTGTGGTTCCATCGGCAGCTCCATCTTGTCTTCACAGAATGAGTTCATCCTCTGTCATACAAAGGCAGCTTGTCTCGGATCGATCATAGCAAAGAAGCGGCTCAACTTGGGATTTATTATTAAGCAAGAGATGGCCATGAGAACCAAGCAGCGCCAAACGTTCCTTCTCTTTCCGATCCTGATCACAGAGTTATGCCGGCGTGTGGGAGTTCCTCATGATGAGAATAGGGACATCGAGGTTAAACCCACATCCTCCACATACATCCAGCTTATAGAGGTCGAGTACACTCAGGATGAGGCAAACAAGAGAAGAGCAACTCCGGTGAATGCATCCCCGGAGGTGGATGTTGATTCTATACCTGCAGAGGCATCTTTGCCTACTCCAACCTTCGGGCCTTCAGGTACTTCCACTTACTCCCAGACTCCTATAGCTTCTACTGCTTCCCAGCCCACCAAGATCACTCAGGCCATGATCTTGAACATGGGGCATTTAGCCCATTCAGCTAATGTACGGACTACCCGGTTAGAGGCTAAGGTACCGTGGATGATTGAGAGAGCCATCCTAGTTGTATTGCACCTCTCCAAGCATCTATTGACACTCTCACCGCGAGATTAGAGACTTGTGAGAGTTGACAGGAGGTGTACTTCAAAGGTTACGGTATTGAAAGCCGAGGTTGCTAATATGAGAAAGGATGTGGACTACTTGAAGTCCACATACATCACTTCACTTCTAGAGGCAGCTGATGATATGGATTCTCTGGCTACATCTGAGATTCCTCTGGCCACCACCGGAGATGTGCTGATGGATGATGTGGAAGCTGATGAGTTGGAAACAGAGACAGAGGAGGAGCAAATTGAGGTGCCAGATGAGATCATTTATGGAGACCTTCCAGATCTAGAGTAGACGATTGTATAGTATGTTATTCAAAAATCGGTGATAGAGACATCCATGGTAGGCCCTAGTGGTGCCAATAGTGTTGATGTTGCACCGGGAACTGATGCTCTGACAGATGGGCGACTGTGTAGACATGACTTCTTCTTCACCTCTCTATGTCATTTTTATTGACTTGTTATTATTATTCTGTTGCATTTAAGGACAACTGCATATTATTTTTGTTGTGGTGGGGTGAGGTATTTCCATACCTACCTCTTGTGAATATCTTTTGTATATATTATTGGGTTTTTGTGCTTAAATTTGGTTTTGACATTGTTTTGTGGATGTTTGAGCTATGGCTCCTTATTTTAAATGCAAACAGTTTTTGACCCTTTCCAAAAAATTGCCACCTCTTGTGTAAGCTTGTGGTTGTTCTTGTGCAAATTTGAGTATCGATTATGATCAATATCGATGACTTGAATAGTGCTCTTAATCCAACAAAAGTAAATGCGCGTCTACGATGAGGCCAAATGAAGGTGCATAGACAATGTGTCAACTTTGTTCATCTCGTTGTAACTAGCCGATTATCAAATGAGATTCTTGTGATGAACATTGCACACTAGCGAAAATGTGAAGTCTTGGTTGATATTGCTGCCAATGCCTTGTGTGATGAGCTTACCGTGAACTTTGTGTGATGACACCTAGAATATGCCCCGTTGGTCTGGTTGACTAAGTGATGCAAGCTCTTGAAATGATCTTAGACAACAATTTTGAAAAGTCAAACAATTTGACAATATACCTCTTTCGTGGCCAACCTTGTGATTGTGTGAACTTTGTTGAACCCTTTTTAGCCTTGCCATTTTCTTGGAAGAAACTTTATGAAATTGTAACCCCTCTTTATCCATTCACCTACAATCCTCATGAAGTGTGGTGTGTTTGAATAGCCAACTTAGGCCAAAAGCCTAAGTTGGGGGAATGGTGAAAAGAGGAGGAAAATCAAGAAGTGTGAAGAAGTCCCCCTTTATTCCATGGACTTGAAAAAGATGAAACCCCTCCATACAAAAAAAAAGAGTAAGAAGAAACAAAAAGAAAGAGAATGAAAAAGTTGTGAAATAAAATTGCGAAAGTTGCGAAAGAAATGGGGTGTTCGGTATTCCATGAAAAGTGAATAATGGGGTGAATTTTGAGCATGAGTTAAAATGTTGAAGGAAAGGGAAGATCGTGATTTTTATACCACATTTTATTAGGATAGTAGCCACTGAGCCTAAATGACCATACATGTACACTCAGCCCTGTTACAAGTGTTTCTTTAGACCTTTTTGATCTTGAGTGAGCTGAAGCAAATGTTGATTGGAAAATAAGGG
Organism: Solanum gracilifrons; assembly: GCA_029582605.1. Lineage (NCBI taxonomy): Eukaryota > Viridiplantae > Streptophyta > Magnoliopsida > Solanales > Solanaceae > Solanum > Solanum gracilifrons. The sequence continues at coordinate 21,473 of JAJOOH010012407.1, forward strand.
CAAAGCTATGGGTGAAGTCATGCATGTGTTCATCTTTGTGAGTGTGAGAGTTGTATCTGATTCCAGAGCCTTGTGTAATGAGCTTACCGTGAACCTTGTGTGATGACACCTAGAATTTGCCATGTTGGTCCGGTTGACTAAGTGATACAAGCTCTTGAAATGATCTTAGGCAACAATTTTGAACAGTGAACCAATTTGACAATTTACCTCTTTTGTGGCCAACCTTGTGAGATGGCAAACCTTGTGAGATGTCTGAACTTTCCTTGAACACCCTTTGAGCCTTAACCTTTTCTTGGAAGAAACTTGATGAAATTGTAACCCCTCTCTATCCATTAACCCATAATCCTCATGAAGTGTGGTTTGTTTTAATAGCCAACTTAGGCCAAAATGCTAAGTTGGGGGTGTGGTGAAAAGAAAAGGTAAATCAAGAAGTGCAAAGAAGTCCCCATTGATTCATGGTTTTGAAAAATATGGAACTCCTCCATAAAAAAAGAGAAAAGAAGAATGAAAAAGAAAAAGAATGAAAAATGTTGTGAAAGTTGCAAAAGAAATGGGGTGTCCAGTATTCCATGAGAAGTGAATAATGGGGTGAATTTTGAGCATGAATGAGAATGTTGAAGAAAAGGAAAGAAAGTGATGTTTATACCACATTTCATGAGGATAACAACTACTGAGCCTAAATGACCATACCTTTACACTCAGCCCCGTTACAAGCCTTGAGAAGACCTTTTTGATCTTGAGTGAGCTGAAGCAATTGTTGATTGGAAAATAAGGGCAAGCCTATGGGTGAAGTCATGCATGTGTTCATCTTTGTGAGTGTGAGAGTTGTATGTGATTCCAAAGCTATAAAGTGTTGAACAATTGTGTGTGAATATGGAATCATCTTTGTTGTGAGGGCATTTGAGTACTTTTGTTAAGTTTGAACTTGCATTTGAAGCAAGTATTGTGAACTTCAGAATCTTTGATAATGGTGAGTCACAACTTGAATCTTTGAGTGCACAATTCGTCCTTGCATGAGTAAGTTGAGTTTTGTTGTGTGCATTTATGATTGAGTCTTGTGTAACACTGTTTGAGACAACCTTTTTGAACTGCTGAACTTGAGTTTTTACTTGAGGACAAGCAAAATTTTAAGTTGGGGGTGTTGATGAGTCCGAGATTTGGACTCATTTAGGGCTTTATTTATATCGGGCTAGTGTCCTCAAATGCTTATTTTGTGCCAATAACTGATGTAAAATCCTTGAGTTCCAGGTATACAGATTGAGGAACAAAGCAAGGACACTAATTTGCAAAATGGAACAAAGTGAGCTGAAAGAATGAAGAAAGGCAAGCCTGGTGATCACCAAGCCCACTTGGCGAGTCTTCGAATGGCTATTTGACTGCCTAAAGTTCCAGTGTGACAAGCCCTAAAGGAGAGAACCAAGTTGGCGAGAGAAAGGAGCAGTCGGCGGATCGCCGAGTGGTTTCGCGATGCAGTTTTGGATCACCCAAAGTTATAGACCTTGTTGTTGATAAATGCCAAGGCAGAAGAGCGATGGAAATGACCAAAGGGCAGCTTGCCAAGTGGTTCAGCGAGCCTGACTAACTTCATCGAGTGGCTCTTCGCAACACATTTTTGGCGATTAGAAATACATTTTTGAACATTTAGTTTAGGATAAATTATTCTCTAGAAGAATATTTTATTAAGTTCTTAGCTCTGAAGAAAAGTTTTCTCTAGTTTTTACTAAATTTAGAAGAATTGAAGTTTTACACTTTTAAGAAATTGGAAGTGGGTCTTTGAGATTCTTTAAATTGTAACATTGTAAAGACGAAATCAATCTTACCCAGTTGATGGAAACTCAATTTGGTAATGATTTTTTATCTTTTTATAATGTCTAGCTAAAACTCCATTTCTTGGTGTGTGATTATGGACTTATTTGGTTTATGGGTATTGCTAATTGTTAGTTTATAATGCTATTTAGAAGTGAGTTCAATCATTAATTCTGGTTTAATTTAAGAATTGTAGTTGCATTGCAGTTTGACCCTTGTGTTTTTGGCTTGCTCGAGAGAGAGGTTTTAAAACTAAACTTATTGATTGATGGTTTGTGGATATTAGGTTCACCTAGTTTCACTCGAGAGAGTGAATCCTAAACCCAATCCACGCATTCAACTCAAGAGAGTGATTGTACTAAGGTGTGGGTTGTTCTTATCTTTGCTTTCTTGTTGATGTTTGAGAGAAATAAACTTGATTCGGGATAAATTGTTCGAGAAAAAATTTATCTCCTTTATAGCCTAGCTTACTCACTAATATCTAGCTATTTTCTATTAGTTGCAATTACCCATTTGTCTATATTAGCCTATAATAAAATCACATCCCAAGAACCCGTCTCATTATTGTTATTTCGTATTGTTTGCCACTGTTTGTCGTTGATAATTCCAAACCAAAACCCCCATTTGACATTCGTGTCACCCTATGATTGGAATGATGTCTTTATTTCGGGGGTGCGAAATTCATTAGTGCGGAATTGCTTTATTTAATTTTATTTGTCCTTTTGGTAGTGTAATAGATGAGAAATTCATGACATTTGTGGTAGGTGGTAGTGTGGTAGGTGGTAGTGTGGTAGGTGAGGAATTTATTTTAAAGATTTTATTATAATATTTTTTTTTCATGGTAAAATGTAATAATAGTCATTGTAATATTCTTTTGATAGTTGTTTTAATCTGAATATTTCTTTAATATTATTTGTGATGTATTCTAGATATAACATATCTTGGGCTTTTTGGTACATATATAAATTTTCCTCCATTAATTGTTCTAATAGTTTTATATCTTCCATAGATTCTATCCAATATCGTAAATATTCGTAGTTCATTTTAATCTAAATTTATTTCTAAATCATACCATTCTATTCTTCGAAGTCTAAATCATGTAGGTCTATTTCATACCATTGCTGATTTAATATATCTTCTGATTCGTTATCATTAAATATGTTTTCCCATATTATTCTTCTTAATTCAATTATTTCTATATCTTTAAGTATATATAAGATTAAAGTTTCATAGTTTTTTATCATTTCATCATGCATGTATGTAGTCATGTTCGTTGTTATGCAGGGTTTTATTTTCAATTATTCCTTCCT